>NW_027019299.1:5707171-5753812 GCF_013076305.1 Rhopilema esculentum
TTACCTTTTTGGCAGAGTATTTACTAAATTCAATTAATGTCTCTTGTTCATGAAACTTTTGCAGGGACGGCTTTTCGAGGCAAAGATTGGGTCAGGCCTCATTTGTTTGCTCCTCATCCTTCGGGTGCCTAGAAAATGACAGAAACTCCCATTATTAAAAATATCTATGTCTTCATTTCATTGATACTGACCACCAAAAATATCTGTTTACCGAATCAAAGCAAACACATAAATATTGGGGATGTCGCACCCCCGAACCCCCCGGTACGTCCGCCCTTACCCTGAGTACCAGACTCACTACATATAAAATAAAATAGAGAGTACCAGACTCTATTATTTTATATAGTGAGTCTGGTACCCAGGGTAGTCCGCCCTGATCTTCTTTGCTCCTTACATTTGCATGTTCTCTACACTTCACATGTTGTGAATGCAGACTCGCGTGATCATGCTGGATGCGTTCTATATCGGTTGCTTCAATTTGTTACTCAAAGTACTTAAAATAGAAAGGGGGATTATCACCCAGTAACCGCTCTCTTTAGCACCTATTTTGCTCGCTATTCTTTATATTTCTTTGACCTGTCTAATTGCCATGGAGAAGGATGCCTGCAATCAAGGTGGGCTAAGGTTGTGAAGCGTCAAGAAAGTGAGGAAAACAAAAGCAAAATCAAGAAAAAATAGGCCTAGCCAACTTTCGCAAAGACAGGGGGACGATGTTGGGCTTGTCTAGCAAACAAAATTTATTTATTCAAGATAACAACCACTAAATTGAGAAATTGAGTATAAATCAATAAAATGTTACATTTAGACATAGTCAATATGATTTAGACAATGTTTTATTGCATTGGTTGTTTAGGCATACAAGGCAGGTGTTATTTTTGTAAAAACATTGGCAAGAGATAAACCCTAATGTGAATATGTATCAATGTATTTAATAAAAATGAGCTTGCAGATGTATATTCTCAACAACAATGTTATAAATTACAATATTCATGATTTCAATGTTTTTGACAGGTCATGCAAATAATTGAAAAGCAGAAGCAAACACTATTGATGATAGAAGCAAACAAGCAAACATTATTGTTTCTTATGTTATGGTGAAGATAATGTTATTTTTTATTACCAACATGTCACTTGGTTTTGATAACGATCAAAATTGTGGTGAAAATTAAAAGAATTATGGTGAAAATAAAAAGCCAAGATATGGGGGATCGTGGATTGACCTCAGGATCACCTGTTGAATCCTCAAATGGTTCCGCCTGATTAGATATGTTTGCAGCAGTGTAAAGTTTTCATCTCAAATAATCTGCGTTCTCGTCTAATGCTTGAACGATTTTTGTATTTACTCGACAAACTCTGCCAACAATTTGTCCCTCCTCTCTTGTGAATCCTATTTTTTTAACACCAAAGGTCTAATTTGCAGGTTCTGAAGACGATAATCTGATGTTTGTCTTGTTCAGTTATTAATGTGTCAGCCCATTCTCCAATTGGCTACGCTGTGAATGACCCATTGAGAAGTTAATTTGAATGACATCCTCTGTCGCCTCACAAGTCTTTGCAGTTGCTCTCCGTGACAGAAATCATCCGTAGAAGAGTAGAAGGTAGTCGTTGCCCCGAAGATTATAGTCGATATTCAGATCAAAATGGTGAGTAGAGTTTTTCTCTGTTTTTTGATATCAGTTTAAGGACTGTTATGTCTCTCATTAACTTTTACTGCGATGAGCCATTATAAAGTGCCCACGTGAGCATTCATGCTGCCTTAACTTTGAATCGCTTTACAAACATTTACGTTAGTTTCGTAAGTCCGAGTTATTTATTCACGGTTTGTGTATTTATGTTACAGTATGTAAACGAGGGATGCCTTTGCGGGATCTTAATCAAAATGTTTGATTCATGCATTAAGCTTGTCACGTTGCGTTACGTATGTGCTGTATCCAGAAATATATTTGCCACCTGTGTAGGCTGTTTCCTTCCTCCGACATTACGGTTCCTACGCTATCGAACATGGTTGAAATCTTCACCATCATTAACATCTCAGAGTGAATCTTATTTGAATAAACGTTGTGTATTCATAAATTATGCTATTATTTGTTCTCTTTCAGCAGATTAAACACTCTCGCCATACTTTGCCGGGTTGAGTTGTGTTAGCCCAAGTTTTGTTGATCTTGGCCCATTTTTAAATGCCTTCACACAGGCAACTATACTGCAGAAGTTTTTTCAAGTGTTTTTTGCTGTCTTTTTCATTTCATGTAGGAATGTACCTTGATGACGATTGACGCCCACCTTGCGTATAATTTATTGTTCTCGTGTAACGCGATTTGACTAGATGCAGAAAGACCCTTGCATAATTTTAACAGACACCCAATACAATCGGATTCAAGGAACGGCTTTTACATTACCTAAGTTAATGTTTGACAAGATCATGCACGGTTAAGTTAGTTCTCAACCGAGCACAACAAATCTTCTTTACAACAGACAGTTTTACTTCCAAGGATATTGCAATTGGATGAAGTATCTTCTACCTTTTTCATTCAGCCGTGCAGATCATTTTACAATTAACTCGAGCTCCTTTTTGGTAACTAATTGGATGAGATTTACCACAGTTTACAGTCTGCCGCTTGTCTCTTACATGACTTAGGCAGTGGCAATGAAAGAAACCTAAATTGGAGATGAAATTTAACAGTGTTGATTTCTAAGCCTTTTTCAGATTTAAATGGTTAAATTGTGATGTTTCTGCTGGTCGACTAAGTGATTGTCCACTGAACCTAAATTTATTCATCAAAATTTTGTAAACAAAGTGAATTTTGATGTCCCATCCCAATTGTGGTTGTTTTTGTCAGATTCTTAATGTTTTCATTTAGGATCATTCCACATACATTTATGGTGTCAGGTATCCAAATAGAGTTTTCGTTGGCGGATTGCCACGTGAGGTAAGAGCCAATATTTCATCATTCGATTTGCTTTTTAATTCGGTAGAATAGCCATTCTCGAGGACCTGATTTCTCTCATTCAAAGCTACCGCCTGGAATTGACCTGTCGTCATAGAATTGTTTCATTAGAGTGCCAATTAAACCTCGTCACGTGTGAAGGATGCTTGTTGTCAGCAATCCTCCGTTGAGCCGGAGGACTTTGTTATTCGTGTCGCATCATTTACTATGGTAGCATGAACCCTCGAACCAGTCTAAGGTTTTCATTTCTCAGGAAGACATTTTAAAAACAAGCTTTCATTTTTTTCAGGCCATTTTAAAATTTTGTACCACCAAAAGATTGTGTTCATTTCTTTTTATTAGATGCCTTACTCTATATTAAAGTGCTCTACTCTTTAAAATGTCCTATATGTTTTTCAACATTCCCCAATTACCCCCCCCCCCCTCCACTCAATTATACCTGCCACACATGGGTGAAGTACTATGAAAAGAACAGTACACTGGCGCCTCTACGAAAAATGTCCTGAAACCAAAAGAAAAGGTGCAAACGGACAATTTCCGGGATTAGCAAAAGGGCTTAGCCCCCTATTAGGCCCCTTTACCCCCAGCTTTAAATTTCTGTATTCACTCCAATTATTCTGGAATCAAATTAAACAAGCCAATAAATTTTTATAATATAGTAATGAAAATGGCTGGATGAGCAGGCAGATCGAGTCACGTGGCTGCTCGATATGTACAATCCAAAAAGAGCGTAGTAGATGTGTTGAAGTGCATATGACGTCATCAAAGCATTTGTTATCGTTTTTAACTTGGAGCAAATATTCTGAATAAGAATCCTGCTCCTGTTTATCTTGAAGGTGACTTGTAAAATGCCTAAAGACGTAAACGTCTCGGTGCTTATCATGACAATGAAGCTGTTGCATTGACTTCTGTTGAAGAATTCGAAAAGAATTGTGTTTTGCTGATGCAGTTTTTTCCAAAGTTAATTAAGGTACTCTGGCGAATAATCTCTTGGCCATTGAGAGTCGAGCAAGTCATTAGCCCTAATTTGCACTTGATATTGATTCTCATTGATATTGATTCTGCAATCGACTTGAGAATCCAATCACCATTAGATCAAGAATTTTCCGTTGTCGTCAGTAAACATAGAATACAACCCTTTCTAATGCGATTTGCCTGTGTTTTATATAACCTATACAGATAACAAAGATTTGATATGTATTAATTACAGATTACGTGAAACTAAATGTATTTTGATTATTTTTTGTTTTATTCTTTAGTTTGTGTGTTTATTATAGAACAAAGTCTATTTCCCGTCCATTGTTCGCCTGATCTTTTGCCCGTCTCTGGCATTCATCAAGCGAGTCCTAAATTGAATGTTGAATTTGAACAAAACGGGCTTAAGAATGAATTGTGTTTTCTAAGAAAAATGTTTTTGCAATTTTTTCTACAAGTAGTGGTTGAAGATAACTACTAAGACGATGATTAAGACGATAAGTGTGTACAAGAAAAATACAAAGCACTCGAAAATTGGATTTCCAGATGTAATTTGCGCCTATGTTTTCTTCTCAGAGATGGTCATCAAAATCTGTACTCTGTACATGTGTGCAGGGTCCTTCACCAGGGATCAGTTTCATGTGTAGAAAAGCTCCTATTCGCATTTAAATTTGTAAAAAATGCGCGGAGCGTAAAAATGTCAAAGACGAATGTGGCGAATTTTGGACTGCTTTTTAGGATGTTGCTTGCCGAAATTTCTCCTTTTTATGTGTCCTTGTTTTCCCAGCGAAAGTTAATTAGTGACAAGATAATCTTTGCTGTTCTCAAAGATTTTTTGGGAGAGACTTGAATATCTCTAGCAAGCTGGTAGCGAGTTGGTCACCATGGTAATAAGTTGAAATTGAATAATTTGGTATTTGTCCAGACGTTTTCCTCACCAACAGGAACGGTTTAGCGAGGGGGTGTGACACCCCCTATATTTCTTTGTTCTTGTGTTCTTCAGTAAATTTTGCTTCCTTCCATTCTGTAAAAACATTAAATTAAGCAAAATCATTTTATGGGTTGCTCTTCAAGGCAAAAAAAATTGAACCATTGCAAATTTCACTTTCTAAGTGTACATGCAAATTGCAGACACAAATCCAGAAAAAGCTACGTAATGTTAGTGCTAGGTAGTTTTAATTTTGAGGAAACCAAGATAATTTTTGAAGTTTTCCCTGATTATTTTCAGACAACTGCAACTGATCTGGCCAGTTTTTTCAGTAAATTTGGTCGAGTAACAGAGTCGAAAGTTATTTTGAACGAGGATGGCACATCTAAGGGGTGAGTAATCTTATTCCTATTTTTTCTTAGTTTATCAAATGCAGTTAATAAGGAAGTTTAGTTAAATAGTTGATTAGGAAGTTTACTGGAATATTCGAAAAGTGGTTTCTGGACAAGCTCAAACAGCAAAAAAATAAATTGTGGACCTGTTGTTTTCCTGTCTACATATTTATAATTCTTGCATCTTGCTACCCATTTCTAAAATATGTTTACTTAGAATCTATAGTGCTATCAGCTTTTGATATAGTATCAATAATATGTTTATATTAAGAAGCTACTATCGGTCTTTTGAGCAGCAACAATTAAGCAGCTTTTTCAACTGTAATGGTGAATTGTTGGTTATACAGTTTTTACTTTCTTGCAGCTATGGATTCATAACTTTTGCCACTTCAGAGGATGTTGCTGGTGTGTTTGGACAGGTTTGTTAGATTACAGTATTTAAAAGCCATTCTCTTAGGTTATTTTCATCAGAACTAAAAAAGCATTTAAATGATAATCATCATTACAAGTATGATGATGATTGACACAAAACCACTGGCTAATAGTGATGTGTCAGGCCTGTCCAGAAAATAGGTAGACACTCTACATCCCTATGACCACTGGAAAGCAAAAGACAGTAAATTAAGAAATAGCATTTTAAGTGGTAAAAATCATCTTTGGAAAAGATATTGTATTTTCTCACTTCTTGAACAAGGGTTTATGTTATTGTTTTATTTTCAGGGTGTGATATTTTATAAACAGAAGAAACTTAATCTTGGCCCTGCAATTAGAAAACAGGTATGAAAATACATCGAAAGCTTCCCGGAATGAAATAATTTGTTTATTTAAAAAAACGTTTTGACTCTTTTCCTTGTACTGGCAGCTCTATTTAGTCAAGGCTATTAAAAGGAAGTTCCAGTCCTAGAGTCATTCAGAAAATCAGAATCTTCATTAGACCCTGAAGAGGCTTGTCAACACTCCAAAAGAAAATCTTTTGTCATCTTGTCGCTTAGAACTTAGAAGATGCCCTTCTGTTCTTTTGAATCAAGGAGATCTTTTCTAAGTTTAATATTTCATTCATTGCAATAAAACAGTTCTTGGCTACAGCCAACTTTGTGCAACTGCTATAACAGCTAAACGGTTAATTCCGCAAAAAACTTTTTTCAGGCACCAGAAACACCAGGGGAACCAATCTACATGTTAAATTTACCAGCACAAACTCAAATATCTGGATCCCCACCACCCAAAATGCAGCCTAGTCCTCCAGCATTGCCTCCTCCTTGTCGCCAAAATTCACGAAGTCCTACATTAGCAGCATTGCCTGCACCTCCAGCAAATGCCCGGAATCTTCCAATCCCACAAGCAGCACTAACGTTTCCACAGCACTGCTACCAATCAATATCAATGGTAAGTGTTTAAACTAAAAGTTGTTTACAAAATAAAATGGGAGGCTTCATCTCCTTTTTAACATTTTTATACCTTAGTTTTGCCTGTAGAACAAGCCCAGCAAAAACGGTCCTGTCCACACCCTTTTACGCCACTGACCACACCCAAATTTCATCATGAAACAAAACTTTGTTGTGTTATCTTATTTTTGCATGAATTTGTGCCGTTTTAAATCAATATGATAGAATGAGCAGCAAAATACCCATAATCAATAATTCCTTAAAAAAGTTAGTTTATTAAAATTTGAGCTTTTTCACTTTCCTCTTAGAATGTTAGGGTATTCACTGAATACCTTCAATACCACTTGTGATAATAAACACCTTGACAGGATGTCACCCTCTTAATGGATAGCGAAGAGTGATAAACACCTCAACAAGATAAATATATAGGTCAAAATGACCCAATTTTCCCCATTCTTTTTTCCAAGACTATTCAAATTTCCAAGACCACTTTAAGTGACCAATTCAACTCTAAGTTAGGCACTTCCTCCTATTTAGAATCTGCCCCTCAAAGTCATGATCCACCTGGTATCTCCAAGTCATGATATTATCCATTTATTGCTTTCTACTATTAAAATATGCAAACTACAAAGTTATTTTACCTTTTTATTTACCTTTATACCTTATTCAGATGCTTTGAACGATCAAATTTGGTAAGCAAGAAGGTCACTAGTCTATTTTTTATTTTAAAATACGTCCCCTCTTTTCTTTGCCCCTCCTCCTGTAAAAGTTCCCCTCTCAAATGGGAAGAATTTAATTAGCTACCTGGAGCTTTAATTTGAATTTCATGGTAACAATTTTTTGTGATATTTCTCTTAATGGAATGGCCCAGTGCCTTAAAACTGATGTGTCATAACATCTAGTCTTGCAACAAAAACAAGTATACATACAAGTTGGTCATTGTGTTCACTTAAAAGCCAAATCACAGCCACTTATTTTCCCACACTAATGGGTTTGCGGAAACAATGCCCTAATGTCAGCAGTTATGTGTTAGGGAAGCAATGAATGGAATCAAATATTTTAGGGCATGTCGATTATCCGTCATTGTTTCCGTTAATGATCCTTTATTTGTTGGCTTTCAATAAAGGCTCCTTCCATCTAACTGTGAAAAGTGTCTGGGATGATTGTGTAATGGCCTTCTTGATCATCAAACACAAACACAAATCCAGTGTGGATGGCTAGAGCTTAAGGTTTTCCTTAGATTCTGGTCAAAAATGTTTAGTGCTGTTTAGCAAATGTTTGGTTGTTTTGCCACCAATTAAACATTTGCTGTGCTAGTGCAGGCGCCTTGGCTGTGGGAATCCAAGGTTTTCCAGGGTTTTTCTTGGTTTTTCCTGTCTCTACGTGACCCAAAATCTCTAAAATGCTTTCATGAAACATTTTCTTCATCTCCATGTGGGCTTCTGTGTCTTCATCAACAGTCAACTTTGTTATCAATATGCTAAAAATGTTTTCTTTCCCCTTCTTCTATCAAATTCTTATTTTTACCCACTTTTGCGTTTTAAGTATTTTATGCTAACATACAACAAAACAAACAGAAAGCAAATTCCTATGCAAAGTCCCCTACAACCCCACAGCTGCCTACACAGGTCACAGTTCAAAAACTTTCAGAAAAGTTTAATGAAAAGTTTATTCATGTTTTGCCACCCTCGCTAAACTTTGCTCAACTTCACTAAACATATGTCTAGTAAAATGTTTAGTCATTTTGCCAAATTTCCGAAATTTCCCAAAGAATTTGTCGTTTTTAGGAGTTTGTGTTCCCAAGCCGCTATGCTGAGGGACAGGAGATTCATAAGGCAGCCCAAGTAGACATAGAATGCACTCATTCTTCGTGCATCAAAATGGGGAATGAATTTTGCTGATTTTAGTATTAAATTTTTAAAAAATTTATTGAATACCAAAGTGTTCAAGAGATAATCTTTAGATTGAAAAACAGCAGACATAAATGCAGGGTTCACTAAAGGAGATTTCAACATAACATTAAGCAAAAGACATGATCAGTAGGAAGGTCTTATTCTATTATACTTTTGTCAATTGAATGAAAAATAGGTTCCTGAATTCCATTTTTCTTCAATGAAAAGAAATTTGACATAGATTATAAACAACTTTAACAACCAATTAGATCTACAATTTCATATTCATCTTTTGTGACATTTTGTGTTTATAAAAGTGCTTCTTACTACCTTTCAATAACTTTAAGAGCTAAAATCCCTAAAAAATTGATAAAATGCAATGAATGTTGCCTTTAAGGGGGATTGTGACTCTCCCAGCCTTAATGTCTACTTTGCCTAAGAAACCAGAAACTAATATTGAGCTTATGTTCCTCATGAAAAATGCCAATGCATGATCTCAAATTACAACTTCACTTTGGTCATTGCTCTTTAACTAAATTGTATGGCTTTATTGAGATCATTTTAACCAAATAAAGTTAGAAGACCTGTGAGGGATTTGACTTTTCTTAGTGAGTTTCCACCCAAGTCATTTATGACAATCAATATCTTATAAAATTATACCAATACGAGATTGCCGTAAGGTCTTGCACCAGCATAATGCAAACAAAAAGGAAAATTAAAATAATTGTTGTTAATTGAAGGAAAATTTCTCAGAACAAGGCTATAAATCAAGACAGTGAATTCTCTCGTGTCTTTTGACAAATGCACATACTTGAATAGGGGAGGTTGGTAGGTGTTTAGTATACATGCATTCTACCAAACCTATTTCAAAGGGTTTGTCTCAATAGCTACTTCCAACAGCTCAGGGGAGTCCACATTAAATTTATGTTAATATGTCTGAGCTGAATTAAAGTTCAGGGGTTAGGGGGAAAAGGAAAGCATGTGTTCCTTCCTTTTCAATGCAAGTCTGTCTACACAAAGCCTGATTTCACCCAAAAATAGAGCCAAAGCCACCCTGCCTTAAAATCATGATTGCGTTTTATTTTAGTTATTGATAAAGAATTTCAATAAAAGATCCAATATTCCCAGGTGCTCCACCCAAATTTGGGGTTTCAAAAAGAGATTCAGAAAAACTTGACAATGAGATTGAAAGTTTTGTTATAATCACATTTTTTCATTAGCAAATTTAACAGCTATAAGATATAAGATATTAAAGCATTGATATTACAGGCAGTGTGTCTCTACTAGTAGCATGCTTCAAGGGGGTTTATCTCTATCTATACCAATCAGCAAACAATCCTGGGAGTGCAACTACAGTCTGTAATTGCACACTGCCTTTGAAACCGCTCATATTTTATAGTGACAGGTAACATTTGTACCCTTTTATGTCAGGTAGAATGGGATTCTAATCTCAGATTTGAAAACATTTCACTTATGAACAATTTATTATTATCATAGAATAACAGCTGTTTTGTTCTACAAGGAGCTAGATAAATACCTATCCAAGTTTTGCCAAAAAAGTAGGACACTAGCTTCTATTTGCTGAAATGAAAGCCAAATGAAAGCCAAATTCACCATGCTTACATTTCACTGCGAAGCAGATAGCGGGCTACTTGTTTATAATATCTTGTGTTTCCTGTAATGATAATGCTGTACCCATAGAATTAGTCAAAGTACCATATTCCCAGATTCTAAGGTTTTCATTCTTCTCAACCTCTCAAAAAGGGTGTGAATAAGAAGCCTCCAAGCTGTCAAAATTTTATTGCAATTTTCATTGGTCTTTAGAATGAATGGTGTATAAAACTTCTAAACTAGAGATGATCCGTTTTTTGTAGATGTTGTTTAAAATCTTGTTTAAAATCAGTGTTGGCAGGGAGGGGGCATTTCTTCAGCCAAGAGGAAGTTTTAAGCAGGGGCATCAAGCTTGTTTTGAGGCATGCTGCCAAATGGCTTTACAATTCAATAAGATAATATTTTGTCATTCTCGCAGGTAGACATATATCCACAAGCTTTACCATTTGCACAAAATTTCCAATGGGTAAGTTTCTTCTGCTTTAGCTAATTACCTTGATAATGAGAGCAATCAGTCTTTCTCCTTTATCCAAAGTTTTTTTCACTAATTGGGTGCTTCTGTTTTGTAGAAGATAGGTACCTGTATTATGTACAATGCTCTGCAGATATTTTTATGCCTATATAACAAACAAATCTGTAAACTTCGCAGAGACTGGTCATTTACGGATGCTGTGCCATTCTTGAAACAATAAAGCCAATAAATCTATTGTTTGGCTGCAATAGACAGCCTACTTTACCCTTTACCCAACATGTTGTAATGATTTGGTAATTATTTTTAACACCCAACAAGATATTCTTGCATAGCACCTTACAAAAATGTTTCATTAATTCGCAAGTCACATCCATCTTCCAATAGTTGGATGGCTATGCATGCTATGTTGAATGTGTCATCTATACCACTATGGGGCCTGCCCTGAAATTTCATGCCTAGATAATCCAGCATGCCCTCTAAGTTCACTTTGTCTGTTTTATAGTAGTTTCTAAAGTGTTTGCGGATATTTATCCACCTATTGGAGTAATATGGCATCTCCAATTTGCTCTGCTTGCATTGAACTTTTAGGAATTTCGCTATGTCCCATGGTCTGCAACAAAAAGTAGAGAATTTGTTTAAAAAAATACTGAACATGTTATCTTGCAGAGAAAGACTCTCTTCATTTAATCTAAGGGTGCTTGAACTAGACAAGAAATACAAACTAATTGTGTTTTCTTGTACTCTACCAAAATAAGTTTGATTGTCCAATCCAGTACTTTTTCTGTCCATTGTCTCATATTTTACATATCAAGCATCTAATTAGCAAAATTGACTATTCTTGTGAAGAGGAAAGGTTTATTTTCATAACTAGACAGTTGCTTTTGTCTGGACAGTTGCATGAAACTTTTGCAAGTCACTCTTAACTGTTACTGTTGTTGTTTTCTCTTCTAGTTTCCAACACTGGCTTGATGTTAATTAGTCAGCATTTAAAAACTGAATTGAAAACTGTGGTTCCATACTGAGTCAAAAAAGATGAGAGATTCAAGAAATAAGCAACAATGTTGCCATTTCTTTGCACAAGTTAACAATTTGACTGTGATATATTATGGTCCTTCATTAGGAGCATATGGGCACTGGTTACTGCATATGCTTCTTCAGTCATAAATGTAACGCTAAAATAGCTTGTAAATTTATTTTATTTTAGATGTCTGTGACCAATTCAGAAATAATGGTGGGATCAACAACCCAAACTTTGAGGCAAGATTTTTGTACTTAATTTCAACTCGATTGAAACACACAGCAGAAAATGAAAAGAATTATCATATATCTTAAACTATCCAAAATGATCTGCTTACAGAATTGAAGTACAGTTTTGAGCTGTATAGTTCCTTTAATGAATCTTTAAATTTGAGGGCCAATAATTGCCTGTTGTAAATTATATCAAACCACTTTTCTCAAAGTCAATGGCTTAAAGATTCTGGGAAAAAAACAAAAGCTGAAAGTGCTGATTTTATAAATTTTAATGAAACTGACAAAGTAATGTAGATAAACAATTGCTAAAGTTATTGGGAAAATTTTTAATCAATTTGAAGAGTAAAAGTATAAAAGTTACAATATTAGTGCTAGAAAAATTGGCCAAAACCTGAATGCTGGGAATGTTTTTCCACCTAGAAAAGCTGATGATTGTGCCAAGCGTGTATCCAAATATCTGAACAGATGCTAATTGTTTGAGCTAATATGCCAGGCACTAATTACACCTATATCATCAGCTTCTTGATTTAGTTGCTCTTTCTTAGTTTTTAGTTTAGCAATAGTTTTCCATAATAGAATATAGTATTACTGGTAATCAATTGACTAATATTTTGGCAGCTTTTGATGTAAGCATGTAAAACAGTAAATTCATTACAATATGCATTGTAAAATTGTGTTCCTTTAAATATTAGAAAGAAAAACAGAGGTGTGTAGAAGCTGTTTGTCCAGGAGACATATTACTGCTTTTTGGATTACAAAAATTTTTTGGAAAATTTTTTCACATAAAGACTATTGTAGAACTACTTCAATTAGGAATACCTCAACCATGCTTGATGATTTTGTTAGGCTTGGTAGATTGACTCTAGCATATCAGTTTCAACAAGCAGTCATTGTTTTTTATTCTACACACCTTTGTAACACTTTGGTTAACAAATTTTGTTATTTTATGTAAGATTAAACTTGGTTAACCTTAACTTGGTTAGTAATGGGATCATAGCATAAATCATCAATAGAAAGACATTATCAGGAAAATTTAAAACCATAGTATGCTTTATATCAGAGTATACATGTTAGTTGCCTTTTCAAACAAAAACAGACCAATGCATGGATGTTTTGCCATAGCCAGCAAATTCTGTATATATTTTTACTCAATTTTCATGCATTGTATTTAAAGCCAGTGAGGGAACAAACCTTCAACAGTGAATACATTTGAAGAGCAAAATAAAAGTATTTTTGAATGCTCATCTTGAAAAGAAACACTATATGCTCAAAAGAAATGTTGCTAATGCCTTGGTTCCCAGCTATTTTGTTCCTTAATTATGCTCATTAATCTAAACTACCTTTAATCCTAATTATCCTTTAATTATTTCATTATTAGACTTTAATTTATATAGCAATGCATTTTTAATTAGTATTATAAAATTATTTTGTGATGGTATAGTACAACTTAAAATCATTTTGTTTTTGTCACTGAGTCAGTCTTTTTTACTTTCCTCTATATTGCAAAGAACTGTTAAATCAAGACACTGCTCGATTTTAAAAAATGTGTAAACTCCTCAGTTGGCTGTTCAATTATAGGGAGCACCAATGCTATTGGCCTGGACTTTTCCTTGCTTGATGTCAAGAAATGCCTCCATAGGTGCCACTTTTAGAGAGAGTATGTTACTGTAGCAATATTCTGAACAAGATGCAGAGGCTTAAAATGCTCATCAAATTAACATTCTTTAATAACTTACCCATCTGTTAAAATTGCAAATGTGCTGCCAGGTGCAATTGCTGTTTTGACCCATTCATCAAATCTTCTCAGAACTGTTGGGAATCTAGGTGCACTTTCAACCATAATCTGGAATATATGTGATGATGTAAGATGCAATGTGCGCAATAAAGTTTGTTTTTATTCTAAGTTTGAAACAACAATTAAGAGAGATGATGTACTGAAACTCTCTCTGATAACTTTCACCATTTTCAATACCGTTACTTGGTGAGTTTGGGTAGGTAGCAATATTGGGCAATTTCTTCTCAAAATGGCAACATGAGCAGTTAAATTTATTCAAAATTTGTAAGACTTGAGTACCTGTGTTATGCCAGTGAGGTCTTTACAGAAGTTTGTCAGCTGACTGTTAATAGTTGGTCTGCAGTATGAATGGAACTGACAAACCTATGGAAGAAGAATCTTGTAAGATTTGATCAACACAAGCTGTAACGTTAGCTCTATATAAAAAATAGCAGTTGAATTTGATGTGATTTGCACCAAGCTATAGTTAGTTGATGAGTAGAATCAAAAATGATAATTTCAAGTGACTTGGGGATAATGGTTCCTAAAGCCCCGTGAGTTTCCAATCCACTGAATGATTATAATGAAGGGCTTAAATTATTTCTTTGTAAATTTTATGTTTGGTTTTGATAAAACCAAAACTTAACCAATGCGTTACAAACTTAAACAAAAATTTCGAGCCATTTCCAGCTGTTGATTTTTCCTTGCATTCTTTGTGCAACCACTATGGAGGTATCCTTTCAAAATCTGAGAACATTTAAATAGAGATATACTTGAACATACTATTTGTCTTGTGTGAACATCAACCAAAACTGCTGGAAATTCGATTATTTCTTGTATAAAATTTGGAGGATTGTCTTTTTCACAGGTCGCTTCAAAATCTATAACAATGATAAAATCTATTGGATTTTGTGTCTGATTCATATTTGCTTCTCTCAGCTCTCTTGCTTTTAACCAGTTCTTGAGTCTTTTAGAGACTACTTCATGCGATCCCCTACAATAGATGCAAAATTTAAAGAAAAAATATTTCATGCAGCCGATCTTTTAGACAGATTACTCTTAGATTTTGACATATGCAAAGCAAAGCTCTAAACAAATTTTAGGAAAGGCCTAAGTAAGCTTTTCGTTATTCTAGAAAAGCTAAGAAGGGCGTTTTTCAATGTTGCCCCTTCTCGAAATTTTAGAGAAATAAAAACTTTGTTTCCAATCTTTAGTTATGATCCTGTGATCTGTGCTGCACAGTTTCACTATGCGTCTACTTGCGTCGGGATCTCTAGGAGCGATACAGGAATTCGTGTGACGATACTTGGACATAAATTTTTGTGCACGGGGGTACTCTTCAGACAAGAGCAAGGGTGGTTTCAATCAGACAGGTGAGCCATTTAATTACCCTCCATTCAATCCACATTCTGCGAGTTTCCGACATATTTCCTCCGTTTCCATATGGTTCACCAGATTGTTGCATTTCGAAATTGTTTTATATACAGGATGAGTGAATTTACGTGGTTCCCTTTGAAGCGGCTGCACAGAATCGACTTTTGGACCGCCGTTGGTTTCGCATGTTTTAGCTTTACTGATGCTTTTGCTCTGACTTTCATTTTCAGAATCATCAGACTCGATTGAATCTTGCTTTGGCGCTCTCCAAGTATATTTTTCCGCCATTTCCCAATGTTTAGGTAATGCGCGCAATGCATTTTTCCTTGGAAGTCTATCACAGGGTATCAAGAGTGGCCTTTTCTGTTTTTCAACTTGTACCTTTCTAAAGAATCCGTTTTAAAGTTAAATGTATCTGCATCTTGGTGCGATAGATCCGATTCAGGTCTGCTATGCATATCCTTCGGGAACGTTTCGAATTGGCTTATTTGGACCTATTTGGAGTCGGTCGTGTTGTTTGCCAGTCCAGACAAATCCGAGAACAATTCAAAAACATAAGACAATCTCAGACCACGTGAAAATATATCTGTTTCTGCGGCATCGGAGCCCATGCAATCTAAAATGCCAAAGACTTAAAGCGTCCTATTTACCAAAGAATATCATGTATCAAAAGTTGTGTTATATATCTGGATTGGATTTCAGACTCGAAAATATCAGACTGACGTCATCACGTTTTCAAGATTGAGCGTCCCTGTAAATGTTATCAGAACTGAACAATGAACATTGCTGTATTTTGATTCAAGTAGTAACGAACTAAAATTTACAATCCGATCTAACTTCGATATGTGATGAATTCGATTGCATTTAGCGGGAAACTCTGAGTAGCAACTTATAATCCTCCTGTTCTACACGCTAAAAGAAGTGGCGCAGCGAGGGCGAGGCAAGAGGCGCGAATGACACCCCCCTAACAACAAGAAATCTTTTTGAAAAGGGCGTTTTCTGGCGTTCAAAAGGATGTACGCCCCCTGTTTTCCCTTAATCAACTTGCCTTGGCCCCCCAATCTTACCACCCTGGCTAGGCTACTGACTACAAGCATGTACCACACGACATCGTTCATTTTATGACAGACTGATTAAAAACCATTTTTTTTATCGATTCCCGGATATTTTATGGTCGAATCTTTTCTGCCCCGTATCCTAAGAGTTGTTTCAAATTGACCAATACAAATGAGAATTCTATTCTGCAAATTGGCAATTCCATAGAACGGAGTTGTACTTTAAATACACGTGCTTTGGTTTCCAATACTTCAGAACGCTCCACTAAGAATGCAATGGCATTCGTTATCTCTTGTTTTGTCTTTTTATCTAATAGCGCTGTCACATTTGAAGCTTTGTAGTTAGACTCTATATGAAAGAGCATCTATTGGTCATAAAGTCAAGTTTCCGTTTATACTGTACATTACACGTGTGCTAAGCTTACTGTAATTTAGCATAGATCCTCTCAAAATTGTGAATGACCTTTGTAACTTTGAAATTGGCATTTCCTGTATGAACATCCATTTACCTTGTTTCAAGAAGCTATTTTCTGACAATCTCAAATATTGTTTTGAAATGTAAAGTATATGTTTCTGAGCAACATCCTGGACGCTTCATATGAAGATAATAACATTTCGATGAACTCTAGCATGGTGGCGTGGCATTTTCAAAAGTCACATCATCCACGTCTACAATCCTTTAGGGACATTGGACCTAGAGATACACTGTGTCTGACACAGGACGTCTGAAGGGGCCTTTCATATTATTACGAGCCTCTTTTCTTTAATTTTGGGTAAATTAACTGCTATGATTGGTATTATACTCAATGTAGCCATAAACTATGAACAATATTTGAAGCGGGGCGTAGTGCTATGGGGCTCAGAGGCTGAGCTATTTTCTATTGTTTCTAGCAACATTTTGTGCAATAACCCCCCTTGTTATTTTGATAGCACTTCACCACTGATTTGAAAGTGCGTTTTGTTGCCTTTAGTTGAAAAATATCTGGCGGGTTTAGTTAATGTAATCCTCATTTGGCTAAAGGTGTGGTGTGGACTCCCTAACATTTGATCCTTGCTTTTACCTTTTAAATAAATCTACCTATAGATACCTTACCTAACAGGTGTTTTTGTCTTTGGTCAAGGCTACAGCAAAGCTTTTCAAATACCCACTGTCTCTAGCATATTTATGGTTTTTCATTTCCCCTTCGCTCTAATATACGGCCAAGCATAGAAAAATCATTCACTATATCATCATATCGATTTCTATCTTGAGCAAAAACCAATTTCCTTTATGAGTGCGAGATATTGGTTTTCAAGTCAAATGTAAAAAATAGTTGAGCATTTGCTGATTGACAAAAAAGGCAAATGTGCAAGCATGGATCAACTACACTCTGTGTGGGAAATGTCAGACAAAACACCAACTACTCCCAGGCATATCTGTTGATAACAAATTTGAAGTCTCACGTAGTGGAAAATGAAAAGTTTTTTGAGTACCTAAATCTGAACAATGATCTTGGGTGTATCCAAAACTTTGTGCGAATTTCCCACAGATGGTAATTCTTTATCTAAACTTGACGAATTATTGGTAAAAAATGAATTGTTCAAATTGCTCAAATATCTCATTGTTCAAAAAATTACTTGAAGAGTATTACTTCATCGAAAAGGTACCCTCATACGGTAAAATTTTAAGGATATACAGTGCCGTCGGAACGAAATTCATATTGGGGGGGGGGGCTGCCCATTGTTTTCCTTCTCATTCACTACACTGTTATAAAGGAAACATACTACAGTTTGACAATTATTGGGGGGGCAGCCCTCCCGGTTCCGACGGGCCTGATATAACAAAACCCGGACAAAACGTCTGTAGGTACTGTTGTATCACAAATTTTTGAAGATTGGTTTTGTCTATTCTGATTTTCTGAAGGGTCAATAAACCGCCTCGTTCTCAATAAAGCATATGAGCAGAGAAAATGGCGGCCACGAGGAATGATGATGAAGACAGGACTTGGGTAGAAGTTAAAGAAGGACGGGCAGCAGTTCTGTACCCAGCTTCGGAATCAGTATTTTACAACCCAGTGCAGCAGTTCAATAGAGATTTGAGCATTCTTGCGATTAAAGAATTCATTTCGATTTATTGCAAAGAATGGGAGGAAAAGGAAAAGACAAAACAAAGTAGACATACGAAAAGCTCTCATAATGAAATGTTACAAGAACAGCAAAGCAGCCAAGGTATGGAAGCTACTCATAGACCCAAAGTACGTGTGATGGAAGGGCTTGCAGCGACAGGACTGCGGTCGATAAGGTATGCACTGGAAATAGATGGCATTGGAGAGATCGTAGCTAACGATATAAGCAAAGCTGCTGTGGAAAATATAGAGCGAAATGTAGGGCATAATAAAGTTGACAGCATAATCAAGCCAAGCCTTAATGACGCAGGGTAAGTGGTCAGCAATACTATATTGATTTGACTATATTGCTGGTGAAAGACCTTTCTTAACTTGGATCACATCCAGAGTTTATTTAAGAGAAGTTCTTTAGAGTTATTGAAGTTATAACAAGGGTGTTTATTCAAGGGCTAGGCTGGGTAACTTGCAGTTACACAAGATTTTTTTGCCCTTTCACCTGACCTACATTATCAATCAAGTCATTTTATATCATACTTCAGCAATAAAAAAACATGTATAGTGAGTTGATTGCAGCTGAAATGCCTTGGTTGCTGTGTGCTGTTGCTTGAAGTTATTGTCAAATTGGTCATACTCTGCATAAAAGCATCTTTGAATAATAGGTTTATTTAAGTATGCTATATTCCTGTTGACTCACTCAATAATTCTTTGTATGCGAACCCACAATTTACATTCTGACTTTGAATCTTAAAACTTCTCAGGTATGTTGCTGGAGGTTAGTCCTTCACCATAAATCCCTGATACAAAAATGAGGAGCTATGTTTCCTTTTCCCTTCCACTAACTTACTGTAGAAAACAAAACTTTGCATTTCTGGCATTTCCCACCATGTTCAATCTCTTGTTGTAGAATAGTCTTGTATATATGAACATCACTGCTTGCAGCTCAAATGCCTAGGCTTGCAGTTTGCAGCTAATAGTAGGGGGTGGCAGTAGTTAGGGTGTAACTTTGAAAGCAATTTTACACCAGCTTTAATCTAATCCATTTGATTTATGTAGACATTTTAAATTTTTTTGTTGGGAAGGAACCATTTTTGGTCTGAAGGGGCCTAAAAATGTGATTTTGCTTTTCTGGGGTCAGCAACAGCCTTGTAACGAGTCTATTCTTACTTGAAATAACATGAGAGGCAAGATAATGCCACAAACCAATATTATTGTGTATGTTGATAACTTGAAACAACCATTTTTAAAGTATTTCCTCTATCAGGGCCAGGCCAAATCAGCCCAAATAGTCCAAAAAGATGCCAATATTGGTCAAAATAGTGGAAACTCTTCATAACTTATGTTATTACCTTGCATCTGAAGTTTACCTTCCATCAACCGTGTTGAACAAAAGTCTATCCTATGACAAATCAAAAATTCCATGCAGACATTCTTAATCTAAACTATTTGAATATGCTTGGTGTGTGTTTCTGTTAAGAAATAATCAGTTATGACTGAACAGATACATTCATAGAAACCAAAGTCACAATTAAGTTAGAATCTTCTACAAAACAAGAAAATTGAATTTGAACAATATATTACACTTAGGTATGGCTGAAAAAACAATGTAGTTGATCAGGAACTTATAGAAAATGTTTTCTTAAAACTTACAAAACATTTAGCAATGACATTTAAGGCTTTTCAAATGAATTTTTTCCTGTCTTCCTTAGTTCTAACTACGTTCAACATAAAATTGTAAATTTGCATTCTTTGCAAGAAGCATTTGTTCAGCATCAACTTCTTTAATGATTGGTTTTTTGGATACATCCAATCCAAGTTTTAACAACTATTGCATCTAGCCTGTTGCTCCATCTCGAAAAATTTCGTTTTTCATTGTTGAGGATGTATCACCCAATTTGGTTTGCAAGTTGATGACCAAATTATATGGTCTACTCACCTATCCTCTACAATCAAGAAAGTCTCTAGAGGTATCAGTATGTTGAAGTACTTTTAATGTTACCTACCTAAATAAAACCTCCTGATGCTCTATAGAAGTCTTATTTAGCCCTACTTTAGGTATTGTTGCCCTGTTTGGAGATCTTGCACTGCATCTGCCCTTGATAAGTTGCAAAAACTTCAGAATCTTTGAAGCCTCTTGCCTCTGATTACTTGAGAAACCTCTTTCAAAGTGTATCTGAAGCTACTGACCGTCAGCTGAGGAACTCAACATCTAGCCTTAGATTACTTTTACTGAAAAAAGCTACTGGTCAGAAATCGTTTGCTTATAGAGGGGCTAAGGTCTGAAGTGACCTGGTTAGTGGTGTCAAAGCATCATCATCCTTCTGCCCATTTCGAAGGGAAAATAAAACCCAAATATTAAGCAACTAAAACTCAGCTCGTTTTTCTTTATTTTATCTATAATCATTGTAAATAAGATTATTTTATATATTTAGTTGTTGGTAGATTTTATTTTGCATGGCTCCTTGTAAATCAGTATGTTATAATAATGAGTGGATTACCATGGATAAAAGGTTAAAATGAAATGACCTTGTTGATTGTTTGCTAAAGAAATTGCCTGCCTTGGCCTTCCTTTTACTATTTCTGAAGGGGTCTTCCTCAACCAATTAAACACTTCCTGATATTTTTAACTCGGTGACATTCGTGGTGAAATTCTTTTGGTGCAAGCTTTGTGCAAAACACAACCCAGTGATTCTCCCAGATTTGTGAAAACTGTGATCGAAGCCCACATTGAAGGGACTAATTTCCGGAAGAAATGTACAATTGATCGACACTTCGAAGGTATATCATTTTTTTAATTGTTTATGGCTTTTTATTTTGTTACAGGACCCCTTAGCAATTTCCTATCCTAAATTTGCAGGCTTTTTTACTGTTTTATTTTTTAGTAGGTTCCTCTTCTACACGTTTTTTAGTATAAGAAGGTGGGTTATAATGAAAATAGTGTTTGGCTACTAAAAAAGGTACCTAAGAGTTTTTCAAACCTAAGGAAGTAAATCATTATGTTAGTATACAAACATTTCAATAGTGTTTCAACTAAGACTAGAATCTGTGCTGTGCAACCATGGTGATGCAAGGCTTAATTTTATCGAAAATGTTTTACTACAGACATTTATCGATACCCACAAATCATATAAAAAAGGATACTTTTAAGCAAATAGATAAAATTTATTTCATCAGGATTGGAGTACTTACTGATTCATATCAGATTTTGAAATCCCTTGACAAATTTTATTTTCATTCATTTGATTTGAGCTCTTACTATTTCAGGAAACAGACACAAATGGGCTGAGAAAGAAGAACTAAGATTGCCAAAAGGCGAACAATTGGCATTAGTAGGAGCAAGACACGGCGCGGTTCAATAAAGATTTGATGTTACATCAAAACAAAGCATCATAGAGGCATATACAAAAATGTCGAAAACAGCCTTTCAACTGGCCATGAACCCAACTATGCCTTTAAAACAATCAAAGTTGTGGTAAAGTGTCACAGACAGAATGGTGTTGTTCTGGTAGACGGCAGGGGCAACAACAAAGCAGAAAGGAAATATGTTCACTGCATCGCAAATGCTGCACGGGAGATATGCACTACCATATTTGCAAGCCAGCACTCCATGTCCTTGATGACCGATGGGTTCCAAGCCAGAAAAACTGGCACAGAAAAGGAGCTGATTATGGTTGGTGTTTTAAGGAATGGAATTCCTTGCTATTTAGTTTTATCATATAGCTAAGGAATAGATATGGCAGTTTTGATGCTGACTCCATTACATTGGGCATAAATAGCCTTTTTAACAATGAACAGAGTTTAATGAAAATGACACTAGAAGCCTACAACATTAAAATGGTTTCAGCCACTGCAGATAGAGTCTTGATGCACTTGTCGCAAAATAGAAACTGGCTGCTCAAAATTCATTGCGCCAATAATCGCACTGAACTGGCTTTAAATCAATGATCAAAGATTCCAGCTTCAATGAATGTGATGAACATTATATTCCAAAGCCATATATTCATTGCTTAAAAGAACTTTGGAAAATTTAACCATAGTGTTCATTCTGCATACAAAAATGGGGATTGATGCACACAAAAAACTCCCGAAACTTCATGGAACCTGGTTCATAAACCATCAACATAAAGGCATATAGATTTTTCTTAACATGTAGCCCATGCCTTGTGACAGCATTCGTGAACGCCTTGACAGATCAAGAAGAGAAAGCAGAGACAAAAGCCATGATCAAAGGTTTGCTTGAAATACTACCATCATACAGGTTCTTTTGCAAGTTTGCAAGATATGTGGATATTCTGCATGCTGCATGCAGGCCCATCATCATTATCTTGTGAAGGGGAAGGTGTCATGCTCTATGAAATTTCGGAATCTATAGAGAAAACAATGTTTGAGCTAGATGGTCTGGAAGAGAATGCAGGAACTGATGAAGAACTTTTGAACAGCCATCTTGCCAGATTCGAAGCAAAGCAAGAAGCGAACAAATGGGAAAGAAGCACAGCAAATGATAGGTATATATATATATACCTTAAGGAGGGTCACAGGAGAAGAAAAGCTGCTAATCGAGAAAATGTTGAAATCCCAATTTCAGGAATGTATTTTTCAAAAGATTCACGCGAACTTGCAGCTGCTGCTAAAAGATCAAATGTTCAAAAATTGAATTCTGTTTTCCAAGCACGGTTCCCGGTAGCAAACAATGAATTGTTCAGATCAGTGAGAATTTTGATCCACAGTATTGGAGGGATGACAATGATTATGGCATACTGGAGCTTCGCTGCATTTCAGAAAAATTTTCAGTTCCTCTCTCTATCAGCAGCAGGTATCAGTGAGAAGAATCTTTTCACTGAATTGAGACATTTTCGTAGTTTTGCTATCTTTTCAAAGGGCCTAAAAAATTATGGTATCGTGTCTTAAATTTTCGAAGATTTCCTAATCTCCTAATCCATGTCTCACAATCGAGCTGCTGACATGTATTGCAGGCTCAAATTCAACAGTTGAAAGAGCATTCGGTTTGTGGACTCTTCTTCTTAGCGGTCGTCGATTGACCATGCACCACTGCACGATGGAAGATCTTATGATTACAAAGGCAAATGACAAAACTTGGTTCGGGTCAGAACGCAAGGGAATAATCAGCCGTGCCATTGAAATGTATTTGGAAGGTGCAGCTCGTAAGTTCCGAGGAAGATGTAGATGTAGGACGAAGGTGTGTGGAAAAAGTTGTGTAAAAGTAGAACATGATTGCCCGAAGATGCCAAACGAACTAATTGAGAGGTTAACAAGTTTAACGGACTTGTACAAGCTGCTAAGAGTTTTTAAAAGAAATTCGTATTTATCTTAATTGCGTTTTATCCAGCAAAAGAAGATCTGTGGAAGAAGTTGTTTCTGATAGTGAATCAGAATCGGTTAAGAGCATCGAATTTTCTTGTGATGAAGAACTGTAGATCCAATAATATAATATGTCATTAGTTGCTGAAATGTTATTTTCCTGTTTTTAAAAGCTCTTTATTTTCCTTATTTTATTCAAAAAATGCTTGTTTTATTTTTACATATGCTTCAAAGCATTTGCAAACCAGTTTTATGTATTGTAAAGATTAACCACCTGAAAATGAGAAGGAGGAGGACGATTTATCGCTCGTCTACTCAAATTCTTATGGCCAGGCCTGCTTATTCAAACTCGGCCATGAATTTTAAGAATTAAAATGTTTATCTCTTTATTCCATTTTCCCCATGAAAGCTTTTTCCTTGCAACTTTTTGATACTTTAGTTATTAGTAATTTTTCTTTTATATGTAGTTTGAACATAGTTTGAACAATATTTCCCAAACTATATTCTATTTTAAAACTTGTTTGCTAATTTATTTGCCTATCGTATGCCTCATTAAACTACGCATGTGATTTTTCATCCATCTGCTAGAATACACATAACCCGAAATGATTATTCATCTTTAACAGATAGCTTTGTTTTAATATTTCCAGGCTTCTCATGTACCAAAACAAGTTCCCACTTTCAAAGAGGTTCCAGGTCATTGACTTAGATCCTTATGGTTCACCTGCATCATTTCTTGATGGAGCTGTACAAGCAGTTGATGATGGTGGCCTTCTTTGTATAACATGCACTGACATGGCTGGGCTCTGTGGCAATCATGGAGAAGCATCATTTGCAAAATATGGTGCAATGCCATTAAAATCAAAGTGCTGCCACGAAATGGTTAGTAGCACAACCTTAAAGTTACATTTGAATATCCCTTCTTACCCAAGTCAAATTCAGACACTGCAAAGAAAGGGGGCTGGAGGGCTTTTTTAGACCCCCATTTTTCTTCTCAACGCTCCACGGTGCCTGCACTTTTAAGCCAAGGGTCACACCATCAATAAACACCGTTTCTAACTTCAAGATGCCTTTTTATGAAGTTTCTTCACTGAAAGTCCTAAAAAATCATTTGGTTTCAAATTTCTTTTCAATGTGTTTTGCATATTCCTTGTAGCGATGTTGGTTGTTTTTGTGAATATTAAACAGGTAACAGTAACACGTAACCGTTTTAGTGACAGTAATTTCACTTTCTCTGAAGACAAACTGGCATATTTAATGTGTTTTTAAGTTACGTAGGATTTGGGTTTTGTTTATATCCTTCCAGGCCCTGAGGATTGTTTTAGGATCAATTGAAGCCCATGCTGGAAGATATAAAAGGTATATGATGCCTCTGCTCTCTGTTAGTGCTGACTTCTACGTTAGAGTCTTTGTCAGGATAACAACAAGTGCCAGCGAGGTAAAGAGATCAGCCAGCAAAAAGTCGTATGTCTTCCAATGTGTTGGCTGTGACAGTTTTCACCTTCAGCCAGGTTTGTTTGCATTTTTGCAAGTTTTGGCATCATTTCCCTATTAGCACTTTTACAAGCTGTTTAGCAGCTAAGTATGATTTATGGGCAAGGGAGATATTTATTTTTATTAGTATAATCAGTTGCCTGATGATTACAATAAGCATAAAACTTGGAGTTGCAAACCATCCTGTTATTTTGAATATGCCACTAGCCACCCCCTCCTTTTTTGTCTATAAACTGCGGCTGTATTTACAAATTTAGGAGAGTTCTGTTTTTTAATAAATACGACAGTAAAATTCTATAATGGCAATAAAAATTCTCATGTTGTTGAAATCTTAATTTCAGTTGGCAAAAGAATTGAAGAAGGGAACAAGAAAAAGTACAATCCAGGCACAGGTCCTGTTGTTGGAGAAAGCTGTAAAGAGTGCGGCCAGAGATTTCAGATTGGCGGACCAATTTGGTCCGAGCCGATGCATGACAAGAAATTTGTAGAATCTTTGCTCAAACGGTTATCTGAAGAAAATGAACTATATGGAACATCGCAAAGAATGAAAGGTGTGTATTGGTATTTTATTTCAGATTGCAGAGTTAAATTTTTGAATATATTCGAAGATTAATGATGCTTAAGGTTAGCTAGTTATGGGCATATTAATTTGCTATGCTCGTAAAGAGAATTAGAACTTTTGTAAAGACACCGCAGTCCTCTTAACTGTTTCTTTTTCGAATATGTCAAATCTTAGTTAAATCTTCATGTTGATATAATGTGATCAGTATAAATGTGATCATTCAACTCAAGAAATGGATAAATTTGGGCTTCCATCAAATATCTTACAGATTCCATAACACAGGGCCATTCACTGTTGACAACGCTATTGCCCCAATCACAATTGGGTGCCACAATGATTCAATTAAGGCATAATAATTTGATGTCTTTGACTAGATAGGGGAATAAGATTTCGCAAATTTTCATGTGAAATCGGAGTAAATGTTTTTACAGGAACTTTGACGGTGGTGTCTGAGGAACTGGAAGACGCTCCACTGTACTATGTTATCGACAAATTAGCGAACGTGATTCACTGCTGCGTACCATCAATGCTTCAGTTCAGATCGGCTTTGATCAATCTTGGATACCAGGTTTCCTCAACTCATGCAAACAGCAATGGGGTGAAAACGGACGCACCACCTTCAGGTTGGTTTTTCAGGATTTCATATTCAATTTTTGATCAATCTTCCGTCCGCTTTTTATGGAAAAATAATAATGCCATATTAAGATGGTCATGGGAACATGTTTTGTCCATCTAGAATCGATGAAATCTTAATATAATATAACAATCAAGAAGGACAAGGGTATGTGTCAGGCAGTTTAGAATTTTAGAGCCTGGTTTTAAGTTTTTGAATCTATCTAAAATAATAGCAGATTCAAGATAAACCGTCGCCGGCCATGACAGGTTGTGGCTGACATCATGGGACGATCTGCAAATCATTGCAGAAAAGGAGCTGCGATGATAGCTGTCGAATTTAAGGAAACGAAAACAACCACCTAATCTTTTTTCGTTTGCCAAAATATATGTTTTGAAGTATATTAATTGGTCGGCAAAAAGACTGAGATATCATCTTTGAAATGCTTTGTTTGATATTTCTATCATGTAAATTGATCTTTTGTCTTTGTAGGAGAAAATTCTATTTACAATTTGAAAAAACGTTTGCTTTTATCTATACTTTTCTACTCTTTATTTTTGATAGTTTAACCTCTGCAGATTGTCATAAAAGTATCTTTTCTATGTCAATGACTAAAATGGGATGACCTTTTTTTCTAGTAATTTGGGACATTCTAAGATGCTGGGAGAAGGAGCACCCGGTTTCTGAAAAAACAAAGACTGCGCAGTCACCTGCAGCAGCAATTTTGTCAAAGCCACCAAAAATAGAGGCATCGTTTGTTGTGGTAGAGGAAGCAAATCCTAAATCAAGAAAAATGAAAATTTCCAGGTTCCCAGAAAACCCACTGCCTGATTGGGGGCCCAAAGCCAGGTTAGTTTGTCACTTATTCGAATTGTTTTTATCTTTGGTTCTTGGAATTACAATGTTGCTTGTTAATAGGCATTGAACTATTGAGCGTAAAAGGTTTTTTAAAACGTCATATATTATTCATTATAATTAGCGTCATTATATTTTTTCATCGTAGTCTTTATAATTGTCATTATGATCTTCGTCATAAGAACCATACTTTGTCATCATCAACATAAATTTCATTATCGTAATCGATCATAATCATAATCATGATCGATATAATCATTGCCAACGTCTTCATTAAATATAACCTTACCATCGTCAACATATTCGATATTATCAGCATCATGATCATTGTCCATAATGTGATATTTATTCATAACCACCCCTAATAATTGAATGACAGGGCCAAAGGATCAACAAAATTTCAGTCATTGTCTGAGAAAAGAAAACAGCTTCAAGGAAAGAAAACAAAGAGGAAAGAATTGTCAAGTCATCCATTAACTAAAGATTTTCCATGCAAAAGACATAAACAAGGGCTCTGTGAATTCTCTTCTGAAGACTGTAGATACCTTCACAAAGAAGAATCGACCATTATGGCTGGATCCCCAGAGAAAGCTACAACGGAGGAGTGAAACCATTGTCTTTAACATAGGATATCAGCACACCAAATTCTGTATAGAATCTGTGAAATCAGGAAGTAATAGCCAACAATTCATTTTTAAAAATTGGGTTCCAAAAGTAGCTGATGCATTCATCTTTGCATCCCATATTTCTTCCTGAAAGAAAAAAACGTGGTCTTTAATATCGGTTTTTGAATTGTTTGTACTTGACTGATCTCTCGGCGAGGTAAAATTATATCTGACTTTTTTTATCAAAATCTTTTTTCGTGAAGAAACAAATTATTTACTTGTACACACTTTTTTACACAAAAAGCAATGATCACAAAAGCACAAAACGTTTTCCAAGTAAATTCTAAAATTATCAAAATCACAGAATTTTAAATCTTGTTCCAATCAAAATGATTATTTTATTTTCCACGAGATACCATCTAACTGTAGAACAAGAGATATTATGCGAGGTGTTGTATAAGATATTTCTTTAAAGATATCATCGACATTCAACTTAAGTTAAAGATATCGATTTTTTATGTGCAAAAACATTCCTGCAATCACAAATGTAAACCTTTTCACTCTATTGGCTTGAAAAAATAGTCTAGTTTGAAGGCTCAAAAAATAAGCAAACGGGTGTAGGATAGTACTTAAAGATGAAGCTGTCGTGAGTGAAAAATATAGTAATAAGTACGACATGGTACGGTTAAACCACCAAGAAAAGAAAGCAGCAATGCAGTTTGAGGATAGAAACATGGAAAATACCTAACTTCATGCATATTTCCTCCCCTCATACTTTTCTTCAGCCCATAAAACTTCATTATCTTAGGAGATATAGAGCCAATGAAATTTAAACATTTAGAAAAAAATATTGCTCAAGCACGACTAGCATATCAATTTTTCACAAAGGCCTATACTCCATGACGAAAATGTGTTTGACGAAAAAAATGCCTTCGGGATATTTTTAGGGAAACATTTCCGCAAAGGAATAATTTAAACTGGCAAAATTTTTACAACAAAGACAGTCTCATTGAGTATTGCCTCTTTAAAAATGTTTTGATTGACTCCAAATCATAAGGTATTTAGATTCTAAATGTTAGTACGTACTTGTCCGCTCGTACGCAGCTTTTTCGACTTGCGTATGACATTGTACATCCTCTGAAAAAAACTTAAGCCCTGCAGTTTTGAAGTCAGTCAAAACCAATTCAATATGACCAGAAACTGCAAGAAATCAACAGAGATTGGCAGAGGCCGTTTTTAAGAAAAAACAGCAACTTTCCATTTAATGCCAATTTTTTGTAAAAACGAAGTCTTTAGGCGTGCAAAAATGGTCAAGTTTTTGAGGTATTTTTCTCCAAAATTGCAATATGATCAGAGATTTATCAGGATTGGCAATGGAAGCTGTTCTTATGAAGAATTTATGACTCTTAAGGACACTCGATTTTTTGCGAAGAAAGCACGACTCTAGGCTTGCAAACATGGTCATATTTTGGAGGGGATTTTTTCTCCAAAAGCAGACGGAATCGTTACAATATAATAAAAAACAACCAGAAATCAATAAGGATTGGCAATGGACGCAGTCTTCTGTTTACCACTTTTTATGTCCGTCAATTTTGAAGGGGAATTTGTTGTTGCAAAATTAGACAGAACCCATTTGATGTGATAAAACCGCTCGAAATCAATGTAGATTGTGAGACGAAGCTGTTTTATGGAGAATTGGCGACATATAATGACTACTGATTTTTCTAAGAAAGCAAGTGTAGTTTCGTGCAAAAATTGTCAAATTTTTGAGATGATTTTCTGGCACCAATATTAGACAAAATCGATTCGATGTGAACTGAAGCCACTGCAAATAAAGTTAGATTGGTAGAGGCGACTGTTTTTTTGGAGAGTTGATTACTTTAAATGACTATCGATTTTTCTTAAAAAGCAAGTCTATAGGGTTGCAAAATTTCTCGAATTTTTTAGGGGAATATATTCTCAACTGTAAGACAGAATCGATTTAATACTGCCAGAAGCTACTGGACGACAAGACTTTTAGGGTTGTCGTTTTTATGACGAATTGACGACATTATGTATCTAAAAGTTTGTTGGCTTGCAATAATTTTCGTAATTTTTCGTGGGGTTTCAAATTGTGGAGGTGATTTTTTGCATCAATTTGATGGAATCGTTTTCAAGATGCTCGAGAACTACCAGAAATCAATAAAGATTGGCAGCAGAAGCTGCTATTATGGAGAATAGGCTTCTTTTTTGACGGTCTAGTAGCATTTGGAATTAAGTTTTGCAATGCCGGTGAAATGGAAATTCTGCTCACAACGAAAATCTAATAAAGTGCCAGGTTAGTCAGTTACTTCGTCTGTAAGTTATTTTGTAGGTTATTGTTTTGAAAACGACTATATATGTCAGCCAAGTAGGTATTAAAACTTATTTGTTAAAAAAGGATTTGACTTGTTGTGGGAAGTTCTATTTATTGAACGTAATTTTCTCAGTTTGTTGTGTTTCTCAATTTAAACTCTCTACTGATCTGTTAAATTTAATTTTATGCCTTGTTGTTGCTACGTCATCAGAATGTTGCCACTACTTATACATAATGATTAAGACTAGAAATGCATCCTTCCTTTGGGGATTAAGCCATTTCTAATGACGAAATACCTACTGCTTGCTTTTTACCAGTTTCTTGTGAAAGTACTAAAGAAGAAATCTATTATTTAGATTATGCTCATTTGTGATTTTCAATTGATCTGAGTCTCCGAGATATTTATCGTTGTTCCTAAGCTGTTTTGATATTGGGCTTGCTTGATATGTTATTTCTTTGGCTTATAGCACAGCTCACCCTTGGTTTATGTTTGTCAATACATCGGTGAATTCAATACTGTTACAATTATCTCTATTGCAAACAGAAAGCACGTCTTGGTCGAACTCAGAAACAACTGACGACAAAAATAAAAGCAGTTGTTTGTTATGTCAGCAAGACAAAATGGGGGAGATTGGAAGTCAAATGGGTTAGTCATTTGTATGAGTCAAAATCTACAAAGCCTTCAAGAAATGGAGAAAGGAAACATGAATATGGACTTGTTCAACATTTGTCTTATACTTTTGAAGAAGTGCTGAAGGAATCATTCAAACATAAGGATGTTTGCCCACTAACATTTGTACATTTACGTTTGCTCGCGGTAAAAATCAGAATTAATTTAGCCGGGATGAAAGTTTTATATAGAAAACAATTTTGAAATTAGATAGCTTTGGTACGTAAAACTTGTTAAAATAGCATTTACTTATCTAATTAATTGGAATATTAGTTTTATGTGTAAAATTGTTTGAAAAAAACGTCAAATAAGTTTCAAGTCAGCTAATGCCTTATGTGCCTATGCTGTATTTTCTGGAGTCACTGTATTTGCCTTCAAATCTTAACAGGATTTTGATAGCCTGCTTGACACCACTGCAACTACCAGATTACTGGAATCCAACCAGTTGCTTTTAAAATGTCAGAAGCTTTGCGAAGCAAGGAGAGAGGGGACGATTACTGAACCAAGGACTGAAAGTACTTGCTTTTCAAGTCGCTTTGAAATATAATGCTAACAGATTGATAATTTGAATTATGATAGAAATTGTTTTCACATACATACCTTGAATATATTATATTACTGTCCATCTCCTATGATGTTCTACATATAAAAACGCCACTAGCTTCCCTGCCACCGTTGTTGTTTTGTATATCAGTTGAAGCAAATATCGAGTCTTGATGAATACGCATCATTAATTTTTTAAGGAAATCTCTGGCATATGTGATTCTACTTCAAATCATTTATTCACATAACACATATTCTACGCATGTTGGCTTAAATATATATTTTTCATAAAGATGTGGTAAATTCTAAATCCCAGATTTTATTCTTTAATTATAATATATTTCGTTTTTCCCTTCCTTTTTATACTTTTTCGTCACAAACAGAAGTAAATGTCTGAACCTTGCATGTTGTGTAGAATTTGATCGACTATTTACCTGCTTTTGTAGCCATTTTTGTTCCTCGTCTAATGTCAGCGAGTTGAAAAATAATGAATTATTTCGGTTCCTTTTTAGTGATCCTGTAGTCAGTAGAAACGGTTTTTCATTATAAAACCATCCTGCTTTTTGGTAATATTGGTATATTGGTATTTTTGGTATGTTGTATTACAGTCTCTAATACTTATATCTCTGTGTTTGATTTGCAGAAAACAGATGTTGAAATTCAGTTTGCAGTCATCGTGATCATCCGTTCGCACGAATGCATATCTCTAGAGCTTGAAATCCAAAAATCTAAAGGATGTTATTTCAAACTTGAACCGAAAGCAGGATGTCATGAGCACAGTTAAGGAGGGTCTTAAAAAAAAAGACGAGGAACATTCTCATGGATTTGGCAGAGTCTTGAAAAAACATCTTCGACTCTTGTGTGAATTTGTGCAAGCAAAACGCCGGGGGAACTAGGAAAAGGTAACAAGTTAGAAATTATGTAAATCAATTTTCAAAGGCATTTTGAAATGTGCGCGGTCTTTTTTCGTTGGCAGGCATTAATCTCTGCAATCATGATTGACTCAAGTACCTACATCTTTTGCAGTTACTTACAATTGTTTTGTTGTTAATCTTGTTGAAAGTAATCTGAAACTACTGCGAACCAATTAATTTACTCTCTGGCTCAGCATACTCGTCGTGTTATAGTGTAACCACGCTTTTTACTATTGGAGTTATTGATAATCTTATTATAGGTATGGATATCAGTTGATATAAACAAGATGACAAGTATAATTCTCTGAACAGCAAGGAAAGAAAATTATCTAAATTGATTTGTCTTGCCTCATTATTCTTTTCGATTCCCGCTTGTTATTCCAAATGTCCCATGTTTTTTTTAAAATTTAATTTCCCCTTAAGTGAATGTTTCCCAAGATAAAACATTCCATTTTTGGAAGCTCACTTTGAATCTTATTTCTTATTTTCTCTCTTACGTGCCTTTTTATCAGATGAATAATATTGATTGCTATAAGGAGAAATTTCCTTGCCTAGTTCCTCTTTGCGTTAGCATCTGAAATCACCAAGTGGGGGTAATCACCAATTCGGTTGCACAAGATTTAAACTTTCAGGAGGCAAGGTGATTAAAACATACGAACCTTCCTTCCTTCCTTCATCATACGAACTTTCCTTCCTTCTTTAAAGAATGCTAATAAAATGATGGTCTGTGTTTCTACTCATTCCAATGCAAAACTTCCTTATGTACTTCGCAAGATCCCTAAAATATGCAAACAACGAATACACGATTGGATCTTGCGAAGTACATAAGGAAGTTTTGCATTGGAATGAGTAGAAACACAGACCATCATTTTATTAGCATTCTTTAAAGAAGGAAGGAAAGTTCGTATGATGAAGGAAGGAAGGAAGGTTCGTATGTTTTAATCGCCTTGCCTCCTGAAAGTTTAAATCTTGTACAACCGAATCCATTACCCCCACTTGAAGATTTCAGATGCTGACGCAAAGAGGAACTGGACAAGAAAATTTCTCCTTATAGCAATCAAAATTATTCATCTGATAAAAATGCACGTAAGAGAGAAAAGAAGAAAATGGATTTAAAGTGAGCTTCCAAAAATTGAATGTTTTATCTGGGAAAACATTCATTTAAGGGGAATTTAATTTTTAAAAAAACATGGGACATTGGAATAACAAGCGGAAATCGAAAAAATAATTAGGCAAGACAAATCAATTTAGATAACTTTCTTTCCTTGCTGTTCAGAGAATTATACTTGTCATCTTGTATATATCAGCTGATGTCCATACCTATAATAAGATTATAAATAACTCCAATAGTAAAAAGCGTGGTTACACTATAACACGACGAGTATGCTGAGCCAGAGAGTAAATCAATTGGTTCGCAGTAGTTTCAGATTACTTTCAACAAGATTAACAACAAAACAGTTGTAAGTAACTGCAAAAGATGTAGGTACTTGAGTCAATCATGATTGCAGAGATTAATGCCCGCAAACGAAAAAAGACCGCGCACATTTCAAAATGCTTTTAAAAATTGATTTATAGAATTTCTAACTTGTTACCTTTTCGTGGTTCCTCCAGCGCTTTGCTTGCACAAATTCACACAAGAGTCGAAGATGTTTTTTCAAGACTCTGCCAAATCCATGAGAACGTTCCTCGTCTGTATTTTTAAGACCCTCCTTAACTGTGCTCATGACATCCTGCTTTCGGTTCAAGTTTGAAATAACATCCATTAGATTTTTGGATTTCAAGCTCTAGAGATATGCATTCGTGCGAACGGATGATCACGATGACTGCAAACTGAATTTCAACATCTGTTTTCTGCGAGACAAACACAGAGATATAAGTATTAGAGACTGTAATACAATATACCAAAAATACCAATATTACCAAAAAGCAGAATGGTTTTATAATGAAAGACTGATTTTACTGACTGCAGGGTCACTAAAAAGGAACCGAAACTATTCATTCCTTTTCAACTAGCTGACATTAGACGAAGAACAAAAATGGTTCAGTGGCTACAAAAGCAGGTAAATAATTGATCAAATTCCACACAACATGCAAGGTTCAGAAATTTACTTCTGTTTGTGACGAAAAAGTATAAAAAGGAAGGGAAAAAAGAAATATATTATAATGAAAGCATAAAATCTGGGATTTAGAATCTACCACATATTTATGAAAAATATATATTTAAGCTAACATGCGTAGAATATGTGTTATGTGAATAAATGATTTGAAGTAGAATCACATATGCCAGAGATTTCCTTAAAAAATTAATGATGCGTATTCATCAAGACTCGACATTTGCTTCAACTGATATACAAAACAACGATGGTGGTAGGGAAGCTTGTGGCGTTTTATATGTAGAACATCATAGGAGATGGACAGTAATATAATACATTCAAGGTATGTATGTGAAAACAATTTTCTATCATAATTCAAATTACCAGTCTGCTAGCATTATATTTTAAAGCGAATTGAAAAGCAAGTACCTTCAGTCCTTGGTTCAGTAATCGTCCCCTCTGCCCTTGCTTCGCAAAGCTTCTGACATTTTAAAAGCAACTGGTTGAATTCCAGTAATCTGGTAGTTGCAGTGGTGTCAAGCAGGCTATCAAAATCCTATTAAGATTTGAAGGCAAATACAGTGACTCCAGAAAATACAGCATAGGCACATAAGGCATTAGCTGACTTAAAACTTATTTGACGTTTTTTTCAAACAATTTTACACATAAAACTAATATTCCAATTAATTAGATAAGTAAATGCTATTTTAACAAGTTTTACGTACCAAAGCTATCTAATTTCAAAATTGTTTTCTATATAAAACTTTCATCCCGGCTAAATTAATTCTGATTTTTACCGCGAGCAAACGTAAATGTACAAATGTTAGTGGGCAAACATCCTTATGTTTGAATGATTCCTTCAGCACTTCTTCAAAAGTATAAGACAAATGTTGAACAAGTCCATATTCATGTTTCCTTTCTCCATTTCTTGAAGGCTTTGTAGATTTTGACTCATACAAATGACTAACCCATTTGACTTCCAATCTCCCCTATTTTGTATCGCTGACATAACAAACAACTGCTTTTATTTTTGTCGTCAGTTGTTTCTGAGTTCGACCAAGACGTGTTTTCTGTTTGCAATAGAGATAATTGTAACAGTATTGAATTCACCGATGTATTGACAAACATAAACCAAGGGTGAGCTGTGCTATAAGCCAAAGAAATAACATATCAAGCAAGCCCAATATCAGAACAGTTTAGGAACAACGATAAATATCTCGGAGACTCAGATCAATTGAAAATCACAAATGAGCATAATCTAAATAATAGATTTCTTCTTTAGTACTTTCACAAGAAACTGGTAAAAAGCAAGCTGTAGGTATTTCGTCATTAGAAATGGCTTAATCCCCAAAGGAAGGATGCATTTCTAGTCTTAATCATTATGTATAAGTAGTGGCAACATTCTGATGACGTAGCAACAAGGCATAAAATTAAATTTAACAGATCAGTAGAGAGTTTAAATTGAGAAACACAACAAACTGAGAAAATTACGTTCAATAAATAGAACTTCCCACAACAAGTCAAATCCTTTTTTAACAAATAAGTTTTAATACCTACTTGGCTGACATATATAGTCGTTTTCAAAACAATAACCTACAAAATAACTTACAGACGAAGTAGCTGACTAACCTGGCACTTTATTAGATTTTCGTTGTGAACAGAATTTCCATTTCACCGGCATTGCAAAACTTAATTCCAAATGCTACTAGACTGTCAAAAAAGATGCCTTTTCTTCATAATAGCAGCTTCTGCTCCCAATCTTTACTGATTTCTGGTAGTTCTCAAGCATCTTGAAAACGATTCCATCAAATTGATGCAAAAAATCACCTCCACAATTTGAAACCCCACGAAAAAATTACGAAAATTATTGCAAGCCAACAAACTTTTAGATACATAATGTCGTTAATTCGTCATAAAAACGACAACTCTAAAAGTCTTGTCGTCCAGTAGCATTAAATCGATTCTGTCTTACATTTGAAAATAGATTCCCCTAAAAAATTTGACAAATTTTGCAACCCTATAGACTTTCTTTTTAAGGAAAATCGATAGTCATTCAAAGTAACCAACTCTCCAAAAAAACAATCGCCTCTACCAATCTAACTTTTTTTGCAGTGGCTAAAGTTCACATCGAATCGATTCTGTCTAATATTGGTGCCAGAAAATCATCTCAAAAATTTGACAATTTTTGCACGATACTACACTTGCTTTCTTAGAAGAATCAGCAGTCATTATATGTCGCCAATTCTTCATAAAACAGCTTCGTCTTACAATCTACATTGATTTCCAGCAGTTTTTATTATATCGAATGGATTCTGTCTAATTTTGCAACAACAAATTCCCCTTCAAAATTGACGGATATAAAAAGTGGTAAACAGAAGACAGCGTCCATTGCCAATCCTTATTGATTTCTGGTTGTTTTTTATTATATTGTAACGATTCTGTCTGCTTTTGGAGAGAAAAAATCCCCTCCAAAATATGACCATGTCTGCAAGCCTAGAGTCGTGCTTTTTTCGCAAAAAATCGAGTGTCCTTAAGAGTCTTATAAATTCTATATAAAAAAGCTTCCATTGCCAATCCTTATAAATTTCTGTTAGCTTCTGATCATATTGCCATTTTGGAGAAAAAACCCTCAAAAACTAGACCATTTTTGCAGGCCTAAAGACTTTCGTTTTTACAAAAAATTGGCAGTAAATGAAAAGTCGTGGTTTTTTCTTAAAAACGGCCTCTGCCAATCTCCGTTGATTTCTTGCAGTTTCTGGTCATATTGAATTGGTTTTGACTGACTTCAAAACTGCAGGGCTTAAGTTTTTTTCAGAGGATGTACAATGTAATACGCATGCCGTAAATGCTGCGTACGAGCGGACAAGTATTCCGTACGAGCATTTCGAATCTAAATCCCTTATGACATTTTTAGAGAGGCAATACTCAATGAGACAAGCCATTATTTTCGTCACTGAGTACAGGAGGCCTTTGTGAAAAACTTTGAAAAAATGATACGCTGGTCGTGCTTGAACAATCTTTATTTGCTGGAAGTTTAAATTTCATTGGCTTTAGATTTCCGAAGATAACAAAGCTCTTGTGGGCTGACGAAAAGTATGAGGGGAGGTAAAATGAATTTAGTTAAGTCTTTTCCATGTTTCTATCCTCAAACTGCAATGCTGCTTTCTTTTCTTGGTGGTTTAACCGTACCATGTCGTACTTATTACTATATTTTTCACTCACGACAGCTTCATCTTTAAGTACTATCCTACACCCGTTTGCTTATTTTTTGAGCCTTGAAAATAGACTATTTTTCATGCCAATAGGGTGAAACGGTTTACATTTGTGATAGAAGGAATTCTTTTGCACATAAAAACTCGATATCTTTAACTTAAGTTGAATGTCGATGATATCTTTAAAGAAATATCTTATACAACACCTCGCATAATATCTCTTGTTCTACAGTTAGATGGTATCTCGTGGAAAATAAAATAATCATTTTGATTGGAACAAGATTTAAAATTCTGTGATTTTGATAATTTTAGAATTTACTTGGAAAACGTTTTGTGCTTTTGTGATCATTGCTTTTTGTGTAAAAAAGTGTGTACAACTAAATAATTTGTTTCTTCACGAAAAAAGATTTTGATAAAAAAAGTCAGATATAATTTTACCTCGCCGAAAGATCAGTCAAGTACAAACAATTCAAAAACCGATATTAAAGACCACGTTTTTTTCTTTCAGGAAGAAATATGGGATGCAAAGATGAATGCATCAGCTACTTTTGGAACCCAATTTCTAAAAGTGAATTGTTGGCTATTACTTCCTGATTTCACAGATTCTATACAGAATTTGATGCGCTGATATCCTATGTTAAAGACAATGGTTTCACTTCTCCGTTGTAGCATTCTCTGGGGATCCAGCCATAGTGGTCGATTCTTCTTTGTGAAGGTATCTACAGTCTTCAGAAGAGAATTCACAGAGCCCTTGTTTATGTCTTTTGCATGGAAAATCTTTAGTTAATGGATGACTTGACAATTCTTTCCTCTTTGTTTTCTTTCCTTGAAGCTGTTTTCTTTTCTCAGACAATGACTGAAATTTTGTTGATCCTTTGGCCCTGTCATTCAATTATTAGGGGTGGTTATGAATAAATATCACATTATGGACAATGATCATGATGCTGATAATATCGAATATGTTGACGATGGTAAGGTTATACTTAATGAAGATGTTCTCAATGATTATATCGATCATGATTATGATTATGATCGATTACGATAATGAAATTTATGTTGATGATGACAAAGTATGGTTCTTATGACGAAGATCATGATGACAATTATAAAGACTACGATGAAAAAATATAATGACGCTAATTATAATGAATAATATATGACGTTTTAAAAAACCTTTTACGCTCAATAGTTCAATGCCTATTAACAAGCAACATTGTAATTCCAAGAACCAAAGATAAAAACAATTCGAATAAGTGACAAACTAACCTGGCTTTGGGCCCCCAATCAGGCAGTGGGTTTTCTGGGAACCTGGAAATTTTCATTTTTCTTGATTTAGGATTTGCTTCCTCTACCACAACAAACGATGCCTCTATTTTTGGTGGCTTTGACAAAATTGCTGCTGCAGGTGACTGGGCAGTCTTTGTTTTTTCAGAAACCGGGTGCTCCTTCTCCCAGCATCTTAGAATGTCCCAAATTACTAGAAAAAAGGTCATCCTTTTTTAGTCATTGATATAGAAAAGATACTTTTATGACAATCTACAGAGGTTAAACTGTCAAAAATAAAGAGTAGAAAAGTATAGATAAAAACAAAAGTTTTGTTCAAATTGTAAATAGTATTTTCTCCATAGAAAGACAAAAGATCAATTTACATGACTAAAATATTTAACAAAGCGAATCAAAGATGATATCTCAGTCTTTTTGCCGACCAATTAATATACTTCAAAACATATATTTTGGCAAACGAAACAAGATTCTGTCATTGTTTTCGTTTCTATAAATCCGACAGCCCTTTTATCGCAGCTCCTTTTCTGCAATGATTTGCAGATCGTCCCATGATTTCAGCCACAACCTGTCATGGCCGGCGACGGTTTATCTTGAATCTGCTATTATTTTAGATGGATTCGAAAACTTAAAACCAGTCTTTTAAATTCTGAAGTGCCTGACACACACCCTTGTCTCCCTTGATTCTTGTATTATATTAAGATTATATTATAATGTCATCGATTCTAGAGGCACAAAACATGCTCCAATGACCATCTTAATATGGCATTATTACTTTTCCATGAAGAGCGGACGGAGGATTGATCAAAAATTGAATATGAAATCCTGAAAAACCAACCTGAAGGTGGTGCGTCCGTTTTCACCCCATTGCTGTTTGCATGAGTTGAGGAAACCTGGTATCCAAGATTGATCAAAGCCGATCTGAACTGAAGCATTGATGGTACGCAGCAGTGAATCACGTTCGCTAATTTGTCGATAACATAGTACAGTGGCGCGTCTTCCAGTTCCTCAGACACCACCGTCAAAGTTCCTGTAAAAACATTTACTCCGATTTCACATGAAAATTTGCGAAATCTTATTCCCCTATCTAGTCAAAGACATCAAATTATTATGTCTTAGTTCAATCACTGTGGCATCAGATTGTGATTGGGGCAATAGCATTGTCAACAGTGAATTGTCTTGTCTTATGCATGTTAGAATCTGTAAGATATTTGATGGAAGCCCAAATTTATCCATTTTTTGGCTTAAATGATCACATTTATACTGATCACATTATATCAACATGAAGATTTAACTAAGATTTGACATATTCGAAAAAGAAACAGTTAAGAGGACTGCGGTGTCTTTACAAAAGTTCTAATTCTCTTTACGAGCATAGCAAATTAATATGCCCATAACTAGCTAACCTTAAGCTTCATGAATCTTTGAATATATTCAAAAATTTAACTCTGCAATCTAAAATAAAATACCAATACACACCTTTCATTCTTTGCGATGTTCCATATAGTTCATTTTCGTTAGATAACCGTTCGAGCAGAGATTCTACAAATTGTTTGTCATGCATCGGCTCGGACCAAATTGGTCCGCCAATCTGAAACCTCTGGCCACACTCTTTGCAGCTTTCTCCAACAACAGGACCTGTGCCCGGATTGTACTTTTTCTTGTTCCCTTCTTCAATTCTTTTGCCGACTGAAATTAAGATTTCAACAACATGAGAATTTCTATTGCCATTATAGAATTTTACTGTCGTATTTATTAAAAAACAGAACTTTCCTAAATTTTTAAATACAGCCGCAGTTTTTAGACAAAAAAGAAAGGGGCGGCGAGTGGCATATTCAAAATAACAGGGTGGTTTGCAACTCCAAGTTTTATGCTTATTGCAATCACAAGGCAACTGATTATACTAACAAAAATAAATATCTCCCTTGCCCATAAATCATACTTAACTGCTGAATAGATTGTAAAAGTGCTAATAGGGAACTGATGCCAAAACTTGCAAAAATGCAAACAAACCTGGCTGAAGGTGAAAACTGTCACAGCCAACACATTGGAAGACATATGACTTTTTGCTGGCTGATCTCTTTACCTCGCTGGCACTTGTTGTTATCCTGACAAAGACTCTAACGTAGAAGTCAGCACTAACAGAGAGCAGAGGCATCATATACCTTTTATATCTTCCAGCATGGGCTTCAATTGATCCTAAAACAATCCTCAGGGCCTGGAAGGATATAAACAAAACCCAAATCCTACGTAACTTAAAAACACATTAAATATGCCAGTTTGTCTTCAGAGAAAGTGAAATTACTGTCACTAAAACGGTGACGTGTTTAATATTCACAAAAATCAACCAACATCGCTACAAGGAATATGCAAAACACATTGAAAATAAATTTGAAACCAAATGATTTTTTTAAGGACTTTCAGTAAACAAACTTCATAAAAAGGCATCTTGAAGTTAGAAACGGTGTTTATTGATGGTGTGACCCAAGTGCAGGCACCGTGGAGCGTTGAGAAAAATGGGGGTCTAAAAAAGCCCTCCAGCCCCCTTTCTTTGCACTGTCTGAATTTGACATCCTTTGGGTAAGAAGGGATATTCAAATGTAACTTTAAGGTTGTGCTACTAACCATTTCGTGGCAGCACTTTGATTTTAATGGCATTGCACCATATTTTGCAAATGATGCTTCTCCATGATTGCCACAGAGCCCAGCCATGTCAGTGCATGTTATACAAAGAAGGCCACCATCATCAACTGCTTGTACAGCTCCATCAAGAAATGATGCAGGTGAACCATAAGGATCTAAGTCAATTACCTGGAACCTCTTTGAAAGTGGGAACTTGTTTTGGTACATGAGGAGTCTGGAAATATTAAAACAAAGCTATCTGTTAAAGGTGAATAATCATGACTGGTCATGTGTAGTCTAGCAGATGGATGAAAAATTACATGCGTAGTTTAATGAGGAATACGATAGGCAAATAAATTAGCAAACAAGTTTAGAAATAGAACATAGTTTGAAAATATTGTTCAAACTATGTTCAAATTACATATAAAAGAAAAATTACTAATAACTAAGGTATCAAAAAAAAGTTGCAAGGAAAAAAGCTTTCATGGGGAAAAAAGATTTAAACCGTTGTAAAATGGAACAAAGAGATTAACATTTTAATTCTTAAAATTCATGGCCGAATCTGAATAAGCAGGCCTGGTAATTAGAATTTGAGTAGGCGAGCAATATATCGTCCTCCTTCTTGGTGTCAGGTGGGCGATTGTTGCAATACATAAAACTGGTTTGCAAATGCTTTGAAGCATATGTAAAAATAAAACACACAGATTTCGACTAAAAAAGAGGGTTTTAAAAACAGAAAAATAACATTATCAGCAACTAATGACATATTATATTGTTGGATCTACAGTTCTTCATCACAAGAAAATTCGATGCTCTTAACCGATTCTGATTCACTATCAGAAAAAACTTCTTCCACAGATCTTATTTTGCTGGATAAAACGCAATAAAGATAAGTACGAATCTCTTTTAAAAACTCTTAGCAGCTCGTACAAGTCCGTTAAATTTATAAACCTCTCCATTTGCTCCCATTGGCATCTTCGGGCAATCATGTTCTACTTTTACACAACTTCTTCCACACACCTTTGTCCTACATCTACACCTTCCTCGGAACTTGCGAGCTGCACCTTTCTTCTTTTCTCCAAATACATTTGCACGGCTGATATTTTCCCTTGCGTTCCGATTCGAACCAAGTGTTGTCATTTTCCTTTGTAATCATAAGATCTTCCATCGTGCAGTGGTGCATGGTCAATCAACGATCGCTTAGAAGAAGAGTCCACAAACCAAATGCTCTTTCAACTGTTGAATTTGGGCCTGCAATACATGTCAGCAGCTCGATTATGAGAGACAGATTAGGAAATTCCAATCTTCGAAAATTTAAGACACGATACCATAATTTTTTAGGGCCCTTTGTAAAGATAGCAAAACTAAGAAAACGTCTCAATTCAGTGAAAAGATTCTTCTCACTGATACCTGCTGCTGATAGAGAGAGGAACTGAAAATCTTTCTAAAATGCAGCGAAGCTCCAGTATGCCATGATCATTTTCATTCCTCCAATGCTGTGGATTATATATTCTCATTGTTCTGAACAATTCATTTCTTGCTTCCGGGAACCGTGCTTGGAGAAAATAATTCAATTTTTTAACATTTGATCTTTTAGCAGCAGCTGCAAGTGTGCGTGAATCTTTTGAAAAATACATTCCTGAAATTGGGATTTCAACATTTTCTCGATTAGCAGCTTTTCTTCTCCTGTAACCCTCCTTAAGGATGATACCTATCATTTGCTTTGCTTCTTCCCCATTTGTTCGCTTCTTGCTTTGCTTTGAATCTGGCAATATGGCTGTTTAGGAGTTCTTCATCAGTTCCTGCATTCTCTTCCAGACCATCTAGCTCAAACATCTTTTTCTCTATAGATTCTGCAATTTCATAGAGCATGACATCTTCCCCTTCACAAACCAATGATGATTGGCCTTGCAGCATCCAGAATATCCACATAACATTAAAAGTACTTCAACATACCGATACCTCTAGAGACTTTCTTGATTGTAGAGGATATGTGAGTGGACCATTTAATTTGGTCATCAATTGCAAACCAAATTGGGTGACACCCAATGAAAAACGAAATTTTTTTAGATGGAGCAACAGGCTAGATGCAATAGTCGCTAAAACTTGGAATGGATGTAGCCAAAAAAACCAATCATTAAAGAAGTTGATACTGAACAAATTAACAATTTTATGTTGAACATAGTTAGAACTTAGGAAGACAGGAAAAAATTCATTTGAACAGCCTTAAATGTCATTTCTAAAGGTTTTGTAAGTGTTAAGAAAACATTTTCTATAAGTTCTTGATCAACTACATTGTTTTTTTTCAGTTATACCTAAGTGTAATATATTGTTGAAATTCATTTTTCTTGTTTTGTAGAAAATTTTTACTTAATTGTGACTTCGGTTTCTATGAATGTATCTCTTCAGTCATAACTGATTATTTCTTAACAGAAACACACACCAAGCATATTCAAATAGTTTAGATTAAGAATGGCTGCAGGGAATTTTTGATTTGTCATACGATAGACTTTGGTTAAACACTGTTGATGGAAGGTAAACTTCAGATGCAAGGTAATAACATAAGTTTTGAAGAGTTTTCACTATTTTGACCAATATTGGCATCTTTTTTGGACTATTTGGGCTGATTTGGCCTGGCCCAGATAGTGGAAATACTTTAAAACTGTTTGTTTTTATATTCAAGTTATCAGCATACACAAGTAAGAACAGACTCGTTACAAGGCTGTTGCTGACCCCAGAAAAGCAAAATCACATTTTTAGGCCCCTTCAGACCAAAAATGGTTCCTTCCCAACAAAAAATTTTAAAATGTCTACATAAATCAAATGGATTAGATTAAAGCTGGTGTAAAATTGCTTTCAAAGTTACACCCTAACTACTGCCACCCCCTACTATTAGCTGCAAACTGCAAGCCTAAGCATTTGAGCTGCAAGCAGTAATGTTCATATATATAAGACTATTCTACAACATGAGATTGAACATGGTGGGAAATGCCAGGAATGCAGAGTTTTATTTTTTACAGTAAGTTAGTGGGAGGAAAAAGGAAACATAGCTCCCCATTTTTGTATCAGGAATTTATGGTGAAAGACTTACCTCCAGCAACATACCTGAAAAGTTTTAAGATTCAAAGTAAGAATGTAAATTGTGTGTTTACATACAAAGAATTATTGAGTGAGTCAACAGGAATTTAGCATACTTAAATAAACATATTATTCAAAGATGCTTTTATGTAGAGTATGACCAATTTGACAATGACTGCAAGCAACAGCACACAGCAACCTGAGAACCAAGGCATTTCAGCGGCAATCAACTCACTATGGGTATGTATTTTATATGGCTAAAGTATAATATACATGACTTGATTAATAATGTGGGCCTCGTGTAGCTGCAAGCATGTGCAAGTTACCCAGCCTGGCCCTTGAATAAACACCCTTGTTATAACTATATAACTCTAAAGAACCTCTCTTAAATAAACTCTGGATATGATCCAAGTTAAGAAAGGTTTTTTAACCAGCACTATAGTCAAATCAATATAGTATTGCTGTCCACTTACCCTGCGTCATTAAGGCTTGGCTTGATTATGCTGTCAACTTTATTATGCCCTACATTTCGCTCTATATTTTCCACAGCAGCTTTGCTTATATCGTTAGCTACGATCTCTCCAATGCCATCTATTTCCAGTGCATACCTTATCGACCGCAGTCCTGTAGCTGCAAGCCCTTCCATCACACGTATTTTTGGTCTATGAGTAGCTTCCATACCTTCGCTGCTTTGCTGTTCTTGTAACATTTCATTATGAGAGCTTTTCGTATGTCTACTTTGTTTTGTCTTTTCCTTTTCCTCCCATTCTTTGCAATAAATCGAAATGAATTCTTTAATCGCAAGAATGCTCAAATCTCTATTGAACTGCTGCACTGGGTTGTAAAATACTGATTCCGAAGCTGGGTATAGAACTGCTGCCCGTCCTTCTTTAACTTCTACCCAAGTCCTGTCTTCATCATCATTCCTCGTGGCCGCCATTTTCTCTGCTCATATGCCTTATTGAGAACGAGGCGGTTTATTGACCCTTCAGAAAATCAGAATAGACAAAACTAATCTTCAAAAATTTGTGACACAACAGTACCTACAGACGTTTTGTCCGGGTTTTGTTATATCAGGCCTGTCGGAACCTGGGAGGGCTGCCCCCCCAATAATTGTCAAACTGTAGTATGTTTCCTTTATAACAGTGTAGTGAATGAGAAGGAAAACAATGGGCAGCCCCCCCCCCCAATATGAATTTCGTTCCGACGGCACTGTATATCCTTAAAATTTTACCGTATGAGGGTACCTTTTCGATGAAGTAATACTCTTCAAGTAATTTTTTGAACAATTAGATATTTCATTTTTTACCAATAATTCGTCAAGTTTAGATAAAGAATTACCATCTGTGGGAAACTCGCACAAAGTTTTAAGTACACCCAAGATCATTGTTCAGATTTAGGTACTCAAAAAACTTTTCATTTTCCACTACGTGAGACTTAATAGGCCCCCTCCCCAGAATTTAAGTACCAAAGGGGGGTCTTAAATCGAGGGAATATCTTGACCATATTCTTCAAATTTGTTATCAACAGATATGCCTGGGAGTAGTTGGTGTTTTGTCTGACATTTCCCACACAGAGTGTAGTTGATCCATGCTTGCACATTTGCCTTTTTTGTCAATCAGAAAATACTCTACTATTTTTTACATTTGACTTGAAAACGAATATCTCGCACTCATAAAGGAAATTGGTTTTTGCTCAAGAGAGAAATCGATATGATGATATAGTGAATGATTTTTCTATGCTTGGCCATATATTAGAGCGAAGGGGAAATGAAAACCCATAAATATGCTAGAGACAGTGGGTATTTGAAAAGCTTTGCTGTAGCCTTGACCCAAGACAAAAACACCTGTTAGGTAAGGTATCTATAGGCTATAGGTAGATTTATTTAAAAGGTAAAAGCAAGGATCAAATGTTAGGGAGTCTACACCACACCTTTAGCCAAATGAGGATTACATTAACTAATCCCTCCAGATATTTTTCACCTCAAGGCAACAAAACGCACTTTCAAATCAGTGGTGAAGTGCTATCAAAATAACAAGGGGGGCTCTTGCACAAAATGTTGCTAGAAACAATAGAAAATAGCTCAGCCTCTGAGCCCTATAGCACTACGCCCCGCTTCAAATATTGTTCATAGTTTATGGCTACATTGAGTATAATACCAATCATAGCAGTTAATTTACCCAAAATTAAAGAAAAGAGGCTTGTAATAATATGAAAGGCCCCTTCAGACGTCCTGTGTCAGACACAGTGTATCTCTAGGTCCAATGTCCCTAAAGGATTGTAGACGTG
>NW_027019299.1:5753912-5769921 GCF_013076305.1 Rhopilema esculentum
CTCGTACGCAGCTTTTTCGACTTGCGTATGACATTGTACATCCTCTGAAAAAAACTTAAGCCCTGCAGTTTTGAAGTCAGTCAAAACCAATTCAATATGACCAGAAACTGCAAGAAATCAACAGAGATTGGCAGAGGCCGTTTTTAAGAAAAAACAGCAACTTTCCATTTAATGCCAATTTTTTGTAAAAACGAAGTCTTTAGGCGTGCAAAAATGGTCAAGTTTTTGAGGTATTTTTCTCCAAAATTGCAATATGATCAGAGATTTATCAGGATTGGCAATGGAAGCTGTTCTTATGAAGAATTTATGACTCTTAAGGACACTCGATTTTTTGCGAAGAAAGCACGACTCTAGGCTTGCAAACATGGTCATATTTTGGAGGGGATTTTTTCTCCAAAAGCAGACGGAATCGTTACAATATAATAAAAAACAACCAGAAATCAATAAGGATTGGCAATGGACGCAGTCTTCTGTTTACCACTTTTTATGTCCGTCAATTTTGAAGGGGAATTTGTTGTTGCAAAATTAGACAGAACCCATTTGATGTGATAAAACCGCTCGAAATCAATGTAGATTGTGAGACGAAGCTGTTTTATGGAGAATTGGCGACATATAATGACTACTGATTTTTCTAAGAAAGCAAGTGTAGTTTCGTGCAAAAATTGTCAAATTTTTGAGATGATTTTCTGGCACCAATATTAGACAAAATCGATTCGATGTGAACTGAAGCCACTGCAAATAAAGTTAGATTGGTAGAGGCGACTGTTTTTTTGGAGAGTTGATTACTTTAAATGACTATCGATTTTTCTTAAAAAGCAAGTCTATAGGGTTGCAAAATTTCTCGAATTTTTTAGGGGAATATATTCTCAACTGTAAGACAGAATCGATTTAATACTGCCAGAAGCTACTGGACGACAAGACTTTTAGGGTTGTCGTTTTTATGACGAATTGACGACATTATGTATCTAAAAGTTTGTTGGCTTGCAATAATTTTCGTAATTTTTCGTGGGGTTTCAAATTGTGGAGGTGATTTTTTGCATCAATTTGATGGAATCGTTTTCAAGATGCTCGAGAACTACCAGAAATCAATAAAGATTGGCAGCAGAAGCTGCTATTATGGAGAATAGGCTTCTTTTTTGACGGTCTAGTAGCATTTGGAATTAAGTTTTGCAATGCCGGTGAAATGGAAATTCTGCTCACAACGAAAATCTAATAAAGTGCCAGGTTAGTCAGTTACTTCGTCTGTAAGTTATTTTGTAGGTTATTGTTTTGAAAACGACTATATATGTCAGCCAAGTAGGTATTAAAACTTATTTGTTAAAAAAGGATTTGACTTGTTGTGGGAAGTTCTATTTATTGAACGTAATTTTCTCAGTTTGTTGTGTTTCTCAATTTAAACTCTCTACTGATCTGTTAAATTTAATTTTATGCCTTGTTGTTGCTACGTCATCAGAATGTTGCCACTACTTATACATAATGATTAAGACTAGAAATGCATCCTTCCTTTGGGGATTAAGCCATTTCTAATGACGAAATACCTACTGCTTGCTTTTTACCAGTTTCTTGTGAAAGTACTAAAGAAGAAATCTATTATTTAGATTATGCTCATTTGTGATTTTCAATTGATCTGAGTCTCCGAGATATTTATCGTTGTTCCTAAGCTGTTTTGATATTGGGCTTGCTTGATATGTTATTTCTTTGGCTTATAGCACAGCTCACCCTTGGTTTATGTTTGTCAATACATCGGTGAATTCAATACTGTTACAATTATCTCTATTGCAAACAGAAAGCACGTCTTGGTCGAACTCAGAAACAACTGACGACAAAAATAAAAGCAGTTGTTTGTTATGTCAGCAAGACAAAATGGGGGAGATTGGAAGTCAAATGGGTTAGTCATTTGTATGAGTCAAAATCTACAAAGCCTTCAAGAAATGGAGAAAGGAAACATGAATATGGACTTGTTCAACATTTGTCTTATACTTTTGAAGAAGTGCTGAAGGAATCATTCAAACATAAGGATGTTTGCCCACTAACATTTGTACATTTACGTTTGCTCGCGGTAAAAATCAGAATTAATTTAGCCGGGATGAAAGTTTTATATAGAAAACAATTTTGAAATTAGATAGCTTTGGTACGTAAAACTTGTTAAAATAGCATTTACTTATCTAATTAATTGGAATATTAGTTTTATGTGTAAAATTGTTTGAAAAAAACGTCAAATAAGTTTCAAGTCAGCTAATGCCTTATGTGCCTATGCTGTATTTTCTGGAGTCACTGTATTTGCCTTCAAATCTTAACAGGATTTTGATAGCCTGCTTGACACCACTGCAACTACCAGATTACTGGAATCCAACCAGTTGCTTTTAAAATGTCAGAAGCTTTGCGAAGCAAGGAGAGAGGGGACGATTACTGAACCAAGGACTGAAAGTACTTGCTTTTCAAGTCGCTTTGAAATATAATGCTAACAGATTGATAATTTGAATTATGATAGAAATTGTTTTCACATACATACCTTGAATATATTATATTACTGTCCATCTCCTATGATGTTCTACATATAAAAACGCCACTAGCTTCCCTGCCACCGTTGTTGTTTTGTATATCAGTTGAAGCAAATATCGAGTCTTGATGAATACGCATCATTAATTTTTTAAGGAAATCTCTGGCATATGTGATTCTACTTCAAATCATTTATTCACATAACACATATTCTACGCATGTTGGCTTAAATATATATTTTTCATAAAGATGTGGTAAATTCTAAATCCCAGATTTTATTCTTTAATTATAATATATTTCGTTTTTCCCTTCCTTTTTATACTTTTTCGTCACAAACAGAAGTAAATGTCTGAACCTTGCATGTTGTGTAGAATTTGATCGACTATTTACCTGCTTTTGTAGCCATTTTTGTTCCTCGTCTAATGTCAGCGAGTTGAAAAATAATGAATTATTTCGGTTCCTTTTTAGTGATCCTGTAGTCAGTAGAAACGGTTTTTCATTATAAAACCATCCTGCTTTTTGGTAATATTGGTATATTGGTATTTTTGGTATGTTGTATTACAGTCTCTAATACTTATATCTCTGTGTTTGATTTGCAGAAAACAGATGTTGAAATTCAGTTTGCAGTCATCGTGATCATCCGTTCGCACGAATGCATATCTCTAGAGCTTGAAATCCAAAAATCTAAAGGATGTTATTTCAAACTTGAACCGAAAGCAGGATGTCATGAGCACAGTTAAGGAGGGTCTTAAAAAAAAAGACGAGGAACATTCTCATGGATTTGGCAGAGTCTTGAAAAAACATCTTCGACTCTTGTGTGAATTTGTGCAAGCAAAACGCCGGGGGAACTAGGAAAAGGTAACAAGTTAGAAATTATGTAAATCAATTTTCAAAGGCATTTTGAAATGTGCGCGGTCTTTTTTCGTTGGCAGGCATTAATCTCTGCAATCATGATTGACTCAAGTACCTACATCTTTTGCAGTTACTTACAATTGTTTTGTTGTTAATCTTGTTGAAAGTAATCTGAAACTACTGCGAACCAATTAATTTACTCTCTGGCTCAGCATACTCGTCGTGTTATAGTGTAACCACGCTTTTTACTATTGGAGTTATTGATAATCTTATTATAGGTATGGATATCAGTTGATATAAACAAGATGACAAGTATAATTCTCTGAACAGCAAGGAAAGAAAATTATCTAAATTGATTTGTCTTGCCTCATTATTCTTTTCGATTCCCGCTTGTTATTCCAAATGTCCCATGTTTTTTTTAAAATTTAATTTCCCCTTAAGTGAATGTTTCCCAAGATAAAACATTCCATTTTTGGAAGCTCACTTTGAATCTTATTTCTTATTTTCTCTCTTACGTGCCTTTTTATCAGATGAATAATATTGATTGCTATAAGGAGAAATTTCCTTGCCTAGTTCCTCTTTGCGTTAGCATCTGAAATCACCAAGTGGGGGTAATCACCAATTCGGTTGCACAAGATTTAAACTTTCAGGAGGCAAGGTGATTAAAACATACGAACCTTCCTTCCTTCCTTCATCATACGAACTTTCCTTCCTTCTTTAAAGAATGCTAATAAAATGATGGTCTGTGTTTCTACTCATTCCAATGCAAAACTTCCTTATGTACTTCGCAAGATCCAATCGTGTATTCGTTGTTTGCATATTTTAGGGATCTTGAGGAAGGCTGGCTATCAGCTGCATTTTTGTTGGAAGAAAAGTACGATTTGGGACAACGAGAAGCTCTTTATGCACCTGTAGAGTTCCTTTTTACTGACGGTGGGTAAGTACAATATCACCACTTCGTAACGAGGCTCCATTCACATGCTGTCCACATATAGGTATATAGATCGATAATTTACAACTTCTAAATATTGTCCAAGCTTGTTAATACTTGCAGTTTGTAAAGGTCAATGTCGTAAATGTGCCGATGCCTTAAATTATGTTGTGAATATCTTCTTTCTTGTTATATTGAATTCGAAGTGACTGCAGCAGAGATGAGCCGGATGTCTGTTTGCGGCCTTAGATTCCAATTCCACTAATTTTTCAATAATTTTCCTCTTGCATTATCTTGAGTGTAGCCATTCATCGTATTTGGATGTAAAGCAGTTTGTTTTTGGTACATGGTTATTTTATAGGTCTACATTGATATTAAAATTGGTTAATAAAGAAAGCTTATTGACCATAAACTTACAATGCGTATATGAGAAATGGTTTGTGTGTTATTAACTTAGAGACCATTGTGAAAGAAGAAGCTTATGATAGCATTCAATTCAATATATTAATACAATTCATTTGCGAGAGGCATTTACTTGCATTTCCTTGTTACTAGCTTGGAGGTAAAAGATATACAAACGTGTTTTAAGACACTGGGTGTTGTCACTAGAGAATAGAGGCAAGAGAATAGTGCAGAGTTCCTGTGGAGAATGAAACTTTACGTTGTCTACGCTATTCCAAGAAGGAAGCTTCACACATCAGTGGGAAGAACCGTGTACCTCTGCTTGTTTTATCCAGTTCCATTCAGCAATGTCGCGTTGATCAAGCATCCATAACGGTGATGCAAACTTTAATTTCAGGTACGAAGCTTTATTGAATTCTCAATGACAATTCCTACTCTATTGGTTGCCTTGAAAAGAAAATCAAGATATTTGTGCTTGATATTATAGACTAGAAACTAGTTTATCCTATAAGCTAGATAGTTGTTTTAGCAATTGCTACAGTCTATAGAATGCAATACTATCGTTTGTGATGAGGTTTATTCTGGATCTTTGAGGCTTATGGTCTCTTTCTAAATTTATATAAATCTGGTCTTATAAATAACGAATGGCCTGTCGTATTACGAGGCATATTTGATGCCCTCAAATTCAATTTTCAATAGTCATTATCACTCGTTGATTTTTCTCTTTTAAATACAACTTGGATAGTGAACAGTCTTGTTCTTATGGAATCTTTTCACTATAATTTGTTTTATTTTGATAGAATAATCAATTAATTTTCAATTCTTGTTTTTGTGTCGTAGATGCACATCCTAGTGAAATAGCATTTATAATTTTGCAAGATAATTCATTGTTAAGTTAACTTCGTTATTTATTTATTTTTCTTAATTTTTGCAATCTGAACAGAAGTTTTGCATTAATAAAACATCAGTTCTACATATCTCATGATGACTCTGATATTAATGTACTTCTTTAGCTTGAATAAGATTTTGCTTCTCAGCCTACAGATGAAACAAAAACTTCTTTTTTCTGTCCTAGTGATCATTAAGCCCTGGCCAAACGAGTCAACATTTCGCCCAACATTTAACCCAACATCTTTCCCAATAATATTGGGAGTTTTTAGGACGGCTGGCCAAACGATCCAACAATTCACCCAACATTTAGCACAACCGTTTCTGGGATACTCGGATTGAGTCCAAGACAACCTAAGCCTGCCATCCCTGATCTTGAAAGCAACGCTTTTCTTTTCCTCAAACCCCTATTAATCTCCTTTACGGCCTCGTCGTACTAATCTTTACTCACTAAATCTCTTTCTTCGTACTCTTCCATTATCCAATATTCTTCAGTCGTCCAAATCTACGCTCTTCATCTTAAAATTTTGATCTCTGCTTCACGAACTCGAGCTTGGCGCGCAGCGCTATTCACTTTTAAAAGTTGTTTACAGCGCTTGCGTGAAGCCAACAAATGTTGGGCAACCCGGCCAAACGAGCCAACAACGCAAAACAGCACCTTGAACAATAGGGATTATTTTAATTACCATCCAACAGCCGCCAACATTTTTGACCAGTTTCAAATCGACCCAACAATTCAGCCAACATCTTTCCCAACAATGTTGGGTGACCCAACATGGTGGCCAAACGACCCAACATTTGAGCCAACATGCGAAAAAAGCGTGTTGGCTGAAATGTTGGGTGAAATGTTGGCTCGTTTGGCCGGGGCTTTAGATATTGCAACCCACATTCGTTAGTTGAAGGAAATTGAAGCAGCAGCTTGAGGTTGGGGTTCCTAAAGGTTTCTTTTGAAATACCAGCAATAAGACGAGTAGATGATTTATGACCCTAGATTAAGTAAACCAGTTGTTGCTTTTAAGCTTTTATGTAAAAATACCTAAATTACCAAGTCATAAAATAATATAATTCATAAAAAACTTTGTTTAAAAATATTTTATGATTTATAGACATTTTTGGCTCTTTGAATCGTTTTTTTTTGTATTTCGTATTACTTTAATATTGCCTTTATTAATCAAAAGCATTTTTTGCAGGACTGGATCATAATAAAGTTGTTCAAGCATCTAATCCTGTTGATATAGTGACAACGGTTTCAGTTACAGAAAATATTTATTTTATTTCCAAGCTGATGCCAAAAGTCAACCTTGGACTAGAAGGCCAGAATCCATCGGGAAGAATGTTGCTACATATGCCACTAAATTATCATGGGAAGAAAACAAGAAGAAGAAAAAATCCAAGGTGAAATAAATTAAGAACTCTTTGAGAAGTCACTTTGACTTAACAATGACAATCTTTCATTTGAGTATAACCTTTACTTTTGTGTTCGTAGCATTCATTATAGTGCCAAAGGCATAACAACAACCCATTACTAAATAATAAAAATAGAAGCTAAGTAAAATTATAAAGACAGGAAACGATAATTTTTTGTCTGATTATAATATAGTAGCACGAAAGCCTCAATATCACCCGACCTTTCTCTGGTAATGTACACCAAATGTCTGATGAAAGTACAGCCTTGTCACTATTGGATCGATTGAAATGCTTTGATAACTATCACCAATTACCTAACCTAACTTTCAAATACCTAGCTTTGAAATGTAACTTTCGAAGAAGAAGAGGGGTAATTTGCAACCTAAATGAAGACAAGTTAACAGAAGCCGATAATGTTACATAAAAATTTCTTAACATGGCAATAGACGTTGACTCTGAGCCACTAGCTGATATATTGAATAGCTCTCTTTTCGATAAAGCTTTCTCCTTCTTATAAAAATGGCAATGGCAATAAACGTTGTCTCTGAGCCACTAGCTGATATATTCAATAGCTTTCTTTTCTATAAAGCTTTCTCCTTCTTATAAAAATGGCAATGGCAATAGACGTTGTCTCTGAGCCACTAGCTGATATATTGAATAGCTTTCTTTTCGATAAAGCTTTCTCCTTCTTATAAAAATGGCAATGGCAATAGACGTTGTCTCTGAGCCACTAGCTGATATATTGAATAGCTTTCTTTTCGATAAAGCTTTCTCCTTCTTATAAAAATGGCAATGGCAATAGACGTTGTCTCTGAGCCACTAGCTGATATATTCAATAGCTTTCTTTCGATAAAGCTTTCTCCTTCTTATAAAAATGGCCATGGCAATAGATGTTGTCTCTGAGCCACTAGCTGATATATTGAAGAGCTTTCTTTTCGATCAAGCTTTCTCCTTCTTATAAAAATGGCAATGGCAATAGACGTTGTCTCTGAGCCACTAGCTGATATATTCAATAGCTTTCTTTCGATAAAGCTTTCTCCTTCTTATAAAAATGGCCATGGCAATAGATGTTGTCTCTGAGTCACTAGCTGACATATTTAATAGCTCTCTTTTCGATAAAGCTTTCTCCTTCTTATAAAAATGGCAATGGCAATAGACGTTGTCTCTGAGCCACTAGCTGATATATTCAATAGCTTTCTTTTCTATAAAGCTTTCTCCTTCTTATAAAAATGGCAATGGCAATAGACGTTGTCTCTGAGCCACTAGCTGATATATTGAATAGCTTTCTTTTCGATAAAGCTTTCTCCTTCTTATAAAAATGGCAATGGCAATAGACGTTGTCTCTGAGCCACTAGCTGATATATTCAATAGCTTTCTTTCGATAAAGCTTTCTCCTTCTTATAAAAATGGCCATGGCAATAGATGTTGTCTCTGAGCCACTAGCTGATATATTGAATAGCTTTCTTTTCGATCAAGCTTTCTCCTTCTTATAAAAATGGCAATGGCAATAGACGTTGTCTCTGAGCCACTAGCTGATATATTCAATAGCTTTCTTTTCGATAAAGCTTTCTCCTTCTTATAAAAATGGCAATGGCAATAGACGTTGTCTCTGAGCCATTAGCTGATATATTCAATAGCTTTCTTTTCTATAAAGCTTTCTCCTTCTTATAAAAATGGCAATGGCAATAGACGTTGTCTCTGAGCCACTAGCTGATATATTGAATAGCTTTCTTTTCGATAAAGCTTTCTCCTTCTTATAAAAATGGCAATGGCAATAGACGTTGTCTCTGAGCCACTAGCTGATATATTCAATAGCTTTCTTTCGATAAAGGTTTCTCCTTCTTATAAAAATGGCCATGGCAATAGATGTTGTCTCTGAGCCACTAGCTGATATATTGAATAGCTTTCTTTTCGATCAAGCTTTCTCCTTCTTATAAAAATGGCAATGGCAATAGACGTTGTCTCTGAGCCAGCTCACTAGCGATATCACTTCCTAATATGCTCTCTTTTCGATAAAGCTTTCCCCTTCTTGATAAACAGAATGGCAATGGCAATAGAACGTTTTGTCCTGACCAACTAACTGATATAACTGCCTCGAATAGCATACTTTATCGATAAAGCTTTCCGCTTTTTCTTATAAACAGATGGCTATACCGCATAGAAGTGCTGTGAGCCCATCTAGCTTGAATAATTAGGTGGGTATTAAGCTTTCTTTTACTGATAAAGACTATTTTCTTCTCTTATTAATAATGGCCATGGAGATTGACTAATGTTTTAAACACTAACTGACAATTAATAAACTTCTTTTGATAAAGCTTGGTCTAATCTTTATAAATAGCAGTGGTAATAGACTCATTGTCCTGAACACTAGACTATGATATAATCTTTGATTGAATAGCTCTTCTATATTGATAAAGTTTTACCTTCTTTATATAAATGGCAATGCGAATTGGAAAGGGAGAAGCACAGAGTACTACTATATAGAACCCATAAAAGCTGACTGAAGAGTGTGTTCTTCAGAAAGTAGCTACGACTCTGTCTCGATATACGCTTCTTCGCAACCTTACTGGTTCTTAATGTATAAAATGTGCTATGGGGACAATTAGATCGTTGTGCCTGCTCTATCGAGTTAAACAAAGGTAAAGGGTGATATATATGTTGAAGGAGATTGTATCCTCTTTTCTATTATCTGAGATAATTTAAAATGGGGTAACTAAATCTCTTGCATTATGTTGGTACTCCAAAACACCCATTGGAATCGGCATAAGGCAACGTTGCTAATTATTCTGTTTTCTATTTGCACTTTACGATGCGCCTAATTCTTTTTAAAAGAAAGGGTGAAAACAGCTTTTTTATATGAAAGACCTTAGAGCCTATGTAATTACCAGTCATATACGACTTATATAGGTTTTAAATTTCAGAGCTTAGCTACTCACATCTGTCGTCGTAATTGCAACATTTACCAGCCTTATTCCCTTCTTTTAATAAAATGCGAGGCTTAAGTAGAGAAATACGTACATCACCTCCGCCTACACTCCACGAAGAAATGTCCTACTCATCTCAGACATTATGATTCAGTTCACTTATAGTACTTTTTCTGATTTACAAGGGCTTTCAACGCTACCATTTTAAAATGCTTATAATGAGCAACCTAGGACGTTGTCTCTGAGCTTACTAGAACTGATTAATATTTCTTAATAGCTCTACTTATATGAGAAACTGGATAGGAGGCTTAATCCCCTACGTGAATATACTTAAGATCTTAAAAGATATCAGTCAGTGAGTGTGCTCAGAGTAATGAGCGGTCAATGACGCATCTGCATTTTTTGATATCTCTGGAGAGACCGGGAAAACTTATCGACACACAGAGAGAGCGTATCTCTGAGAATATATATCAGCTTACTAGCCTAGATACTCGAAGCTTAAGGGTATCTCGATAACGTCTACTCTGTTCCATCGGAATGCATTTTCTTATTTCAATAAATGGTTTATACGAGATGGTAGAGCTTCATATGTAAAAGAGCTTATTACGAATCTTGTGCATCTGATCAGCTTAGGGCCCAAGATAGCACAAATGTGATCATAATTTTTGCCATCTGAGATGAGCCTTTAATAAGATATACTCGTTATTAACGATATAAATCGTTTAACCAGGATTCAGCTATATATAAATATTAATTGCGACGAATCTAGTGGCGAGTCAAGATAGAACAACGAGTCTAGTTGACCGTCATATATGTCCTATTTGTTTATATGCACTGAGCCACCTAGCTGTATATATTACAAAAGGGCAAATACAGTATTTCTCATTTCGTACCGAGAATGAAAGCTGTGCCCATTTTCTCCCACTATAAAATATATCAGCTCTCGTGAGCTCGAAGAGACGGCAAATCGGTGACTCTATTTTATGTAGCCATCTTGGCCACATTATTATGGAAGAGGAGGAAGCTTTATCTGAAAAGAAGAGATCTTATGTGAGTATCATCCGACCTTAGTGTCTCTGCGTCAAGACACCAGTCATATTGCCATTGCCTACCATCTAGCTGATTATCATTCTGAACACACCGGATGAGGCTCACTGTTATCTGATAGAGAGATTAACACGACTAAAGTATCTAATAAGTGCACTGAATATATCAGACTGGATAGGGCTATATGACAGCGTATTCACGTTAGCGTTGTCTATGTCTAGCCTACGTAGCACTGTAATTAGAAGAAAATGGCACAATGCTTTAATACGAATGAAGAGAGGCTATTGAATCATTATTAGCTATGTGGCGTCAGGGACATACGTCTCTTGCATGGAGCCAATTTTTATGACGGAAAGGGGAACAGCTTTTATCGAAAAGAGAGCTATTGAATTTTATCAGTCGTAGTGGCCTTGCAGAGACAACGTCCTACTTGCATTGCCATTTTTAATAGGAGAAGGGAAGTTTCTCGAAAAGTAGCGCGTTTTTACTTTCGAGAGTATACACTTAGTTGCTTCAGCAAAGACAGCGTCTATATGCCAATGCGCCATATTTTTTATAGGAAAGGGCAAACGCTCTTATCCGAACACAGAGAGCTAATGAATATACTAGCTAAGGTGGCCCTGCCAGAGAAACTTGCCTATATCTAAATGTGATTGGCAATGTGAATAGCGTTTGTTCCCTGAGGCCACTAGCTGATAAATTTTATTCTCAATAGCTGCTCTTTTTCGATTAAAGCTTCCCCTTTCTTATAACATGGCAAAGGCAATGCTACGCTGTCTCTCTGAGCCAGCATAGCTTGATGTATAATTCAAAAGGTCTCTTCTTTTCGATAAATTTTGCTCCTTAATTCTTTTAATATAATAAAATGGCCAAGGCAATGACCTTTGTGCTCTTTAGAGCCACTAGCTTGACTATAGTCTAATAGCTCTCTTTTTCGATAAAGCTTGTCCCCCCCTCCCTCTATAAAAAATGGCAATGGAGCGACGTTGTCTCTGCCACTAGCGATAATTCAATAGCTCTCTTTCGATAAAGCTTTCTCCTTCTTATAAAAAATGACTATGGGCAGTAGACGTTTGGTTATCTGACAGCTAGTGTGATATATTGATATAGCTCTCTTTAAGATAAGCTTCCCGCCCCCCCGCTCCTTTCCTTATAAAAATGGCTTATAAGCAAACTAGGACGTTGTCTCTGAGCCACACGCTGATTTACATTCAATAGCTTTGCTTCGATAAAGCTTTCTTCCTTTTAATAAAAATGGCAATGGCAATAGACGTTGGGTCTCTGAGCGCACTAGTCTGTATATTTAAAATAGCTTTCCTTTCAATAAAGCTTTCCCTTTCTTATTAAAATAGCCATGGCAATTGACTTGTTTTAAGCCCACTAGCTGACATATTTAATAGCTCTCTTTTCGATAAAGCTTTGCCTTTCTTATAAAAATGGCAAAATTTTGGCAATAGACGTTGTCCTGAGCCACTAAGCTGATATTATTGAAATAGTCTTTTGATAAAGTTTTTCCCCCTTCTTTATTATAAAATTGGCTAATGGCAATAGACGGGACTGTCTCTGAGCCACTAGCTGACTGATTTAATAGCTCTCTTTATCGATAAGGCTTTCCTTTCTTTAAAAGATGGCTAATAGCAATAGAGCGATTCTCCTGAGCCACAGCTGATATATTGATTACATATGGCTATTAAGCAGACGTTCTCGAATATAAGTTATTCATCCTTCTTAGATTAGGTATGGCTAGAGACTAGACGCGCTGAATACTTATGTTGAGGCCATATAAGCCATTTTAATTAAAAGGAAGCGTGGAAAGCTTTAATCGGAAAAGGAGAGTGTCTCTGACCATTAGGCTTGAAACTATTATCAGACATTAGTGGCTATCAAGGACACGACTAACTCTTTTTCGATATTTACGAAGTCTATTCCCCAATACATTTAAAAATGGGCCATACGAAGACGACTCGTTGTTCTCTTATTAAACCAAGACTAGATAGATATATTTCAATAGCTCTCTTTTGATAAGGCTTTCCCTTTCTTTTTTAAAATGGCTATGGCAAGAAAGGACCGTGTCTCTAAGAGCCCAGAGGCAATGACAAATCGTAGAGATCTTAGGAATAGCTTTTCTTTTGCAGATTGATATCATAAGCGTCAGTTGGCTCAGCACGCTTACACTACTAGAGAGAAATCTGGTCAAAATTTGGCGCAATAGCGTTGTCTCTGAGATACCACTACTGAGCATATATCAATAGCTGCTCTTTTCGATATAGCTTTTCTCACCAAATAAATCGGATATAAAAAATAGCTAGTAGGCAAAAAGCACGGTCTCGTTGATCTCTGAGACAGCAACTAACGTGAACTGATATTCAATAGCATCTCTTTTTTGAATATGAATCAGTCAATAGAGGCTCAGTAAGACAAACGTCTAATTGCTATAGCATTTTAAAAGAAGGAAAGCATTTATCGAAAGAAGCATATTAATATACATGTCAGCAGGCTCAGAGATCAAGCGTCTATTAGCCAATTGCCAATTATTTATAAGAAGGAGAAAGACTTTATCGAAAGAATACTATCAATCAGATCAGAAAGCTTTCCCCTATCTTTTAAAAAAATGCTTACTAGTGGCTCAAGAAGATCAACGACGTCTTTATGCCTATCATCTGAGCCGACTCGGCCATTATATCTATCAAAAAAAATAACAGTGGAACATTGTCCTTTATTCCGGAGAAGATTGAGACACCATATTAAGCATTCAGTCTAGCAGTGCTCAGCAGCACGTCGTCTAATTTGCCATCTGAGTACCAAAATTGTTTTATAGAGCAAGGGGAAAACTTGACCTAGAATAAGGAGGCTATTCATACTCGACAGCTAGGTGCTTCGCAGGTACAACGGTCTCTATTGCCATTCCATTTCTCTGTATATAAAGAAGGGGAAACTTTATCGAGAAAGAGAGCTCAAAATTCATAGCTAATATAATATGTCTCAAAGATAGACTTGGCCTTGAACTTTGTTCGCAAAACGTCTAATAATGACCAATGGCTATTTATAATAAGATTATGGGAAAGCTTATCGAAAGAGAACCGGCAGTTTCTTATAAGAAATGGCGGTGGACATACAAGTATCAATACTAGTCTAGCTTGGTTGCACGCTGAGCACATGAGCGTCTATTGCTATACCGCCATTTTATAAGACACAGGGAAAGCTTACTTGCAGTAAAATAAGTGTCTATTCATATATCATAGCCTATGTCGTCGCTCACGAGATCTATACCCGGTTGGCTTAATAGACAAGTTGCCATTTTTATAAGAGACTTGTCGGGAAACGCCTTCTTAATGAAATAAAAAGAGTCTATTTGAAGTATGATCCAGACTAAGTTGGCTGCAGGGACAGACAAAGACACTTGCTTCGGCACCCATCTTGTTTATAGTTCAATAAAACTCAGTGATCAGAGGTTATCGAAAAGCCACTAGCGATGCTTGTTGAATATATCAGACTAAGTGGCTCAGTAGACAAAGCGTCTATTGCCATTGTGCATAATTAGATACAGAACAGGGAAAGCTTTATTCGAATAGAGCACGCTATTGTAATTGATATATCAGAAGCTTCTAGTGGTTCAGCGCGCACTACTACTGTCTAATTGGCCATCGCTAACTTTCTTATAGGAAAGGGACAGCTTTATCGGAAAGAGCAGAGTAATAGTGTCGAGAAAATCATCAGCCATAAGTGTGCTACAGCAGAAACGTCTATTGCCCATGCCATTTTTTATAGGAAAAAGGGAAAAGCTTCCTATTCGAAAAAGAGAGCTATTGACAACACTAGCTGAAAAGTTAGTGGCTCAGAGACAGCACGTCCTATTGCCAATTGCTCTTTCTATAGGAAAAATGGGAAGCTTTATCGAAAGAGAGCTATTGAATATATCAGTAGTTCTAGGCCTAACAGGACGATACGTCTAATTGCCCATTTGTCGACTTTTTTATATGTGAAAGGGAAAGCTTTATTCGAATAGAAAGACATATCGAACTAGACTCAGCCATTTGGCTCAGATGACAACTGTACTATCTGCCATTACGCCATTTTTTAAAAGAAAGTCCTGGAAAACCTACGAGAAAAGAGAGATAGTTGATATATCAAGTCGGCTAGTGGGTCAGAGAACGATGGCTCTAATTAAGCTATACGGACCCAGTCTGTCTTCGAAAAGTAAGGAAAGCTGTTATCGCAAAGACGTAGCATTAGATATATGTCAGCTATTGAGTGGCATCAGAGACAACGCTATGCTATTGCACATTGTTATAAGAAGAGCAAGCTCTTCATCGAAGGAAGCAGTCAACTACTTCACAGTTTTGCGATAGTGGCTAAGAGACACCTTCACCGCTTTCCCATATGAACAAAACTGGCAACTGCGATGCATACGAACGTTTGTTTTCTCACCTAGAAACGAAACGGAGCAAGCACCTGCTATCGTAGAAAGAAAGGTCTTATTATTATATCAGATATAGATCTTACGTTTTCCTAGGCATCCACGAGAGCAGCGTTTCTATCTCGCCTTGCTATTTATAGCATTTTATATATAGAAGTGGGACAACATTGAGCAAAATTAGAGACGAGCTATTGCTAACTACTACGAGTATGCTGAGCGCTCAGGGTAGACTGCAAATATATTAGACGTATAGACTTTGTCTTCTATTGGTCCATGAGTAAATTGATCTATCCGTATATTCCTTAAAAAGGAGCAATGGCAATAACGCTGTCTCTGAGTTCTACTACGCTATAAGTATAGATATGTAAATTAATGTCAGGTACGTTTGGCATTCAGAACAACAGTCTAATTGCCATGCTTATCGTATATAATAACGTAATATGCCGCACTTATACCTGAGCTTAATCGAAAAAGAGAAAGTCTGATGTAAATATATCAGACAGTGGAGATCAGAGACGGCAAAACGTCATCATTGGTCTGTACTCATGAGAAGCGACTAAGCTGATAATTGACATAGTATATCAAATCGAGATAAAGCTTTCTTTCTTATAAAAATGGCAATGGCAATAGACGTTGTCCTGA
>NW_027019299.1:5770021-5808904 GCF_013076305.1 Rhopilema esculentum
TATTATTGTTAAAGTATTGCTAATGTTAGAGAGTTAAATATGTAATGGGTATTAATTGTTAGAGTAATTGCTATGTTAGACGGGTATTAATGTTAATGGGTATTATTGTTAGAGGAATTGTATGTTTAGAGGATATTAAGTGTAAATTGGTATTATTGTTAGAGTACTTGCTATGTTTAGAGGAGTATATAATTAATGGGTATTATGTTTAGAAGTATTGGCTATGTTAGAGGAGTATTATGTAATGGGCTATTATGTTAGAAATTGCTATGTAGAGGAGTAATTATGTATGGGTAATTATTGTTAGAGTATTGCTATGTTAGAAGAGTAATTAATGTAATGGGTAATTAATTGTTAGGAGTATTGCATGTTAAGAGGAGTTACTTTTATGTAATGGGGTATATTGTTAAGAGTATTGCTATGGTTTAGCAAAGGAGTAATTATGTAATAGGGTATTATTGTTAGAGAGTATTGCTATGTTAGAGGAGAATTATGTAATGGGGTATTATTGTTAGTGTAAATTGCTTATGTTAGAGGAGTATTTAATTGTAAATGGTAATTATTGTTAGAGTATGTGCTATTTAGAGGATAATTATGTAATAGGGTGATAATTGTTAGAGTATGCTATGTTAGAAGGAGTAATTATGGTAATGGGTAAATTATTGTTAAGAGTATTGCTATGTTAAGGAGTAATTATGTATGGTATTTATTGTTATGAGTATTGGCACCTGTTAGAGCGAGTATTATGTAATGGGTATTTATGTTAGAGTATTTGCTATGTTGAGAGTAATTATGTAATGGGTATTATTGTTAGAGTATCCCTATGTTAGAGGAGTATTTACTGTAATGGTATTAATTGTTAGAGTATTCAATATGTTTAGAAGAGTATTTATGTAATGGGAGTGTCATCTGTGATTGTTTGTGTTTTGTTTAAGTATATCGAAGAGAGAGCTGCCAAAAATGTAAAGACACATGGTAAACATGGCCTACAAGATAAACAGCGATTTCCAAATAGACTATTAAGCCTAATAAGTTCTGATAATGTACGTGATATGCTGCCTTGCCATTTCTTATTTCAGTTAACTCTCCTGAAGAGGTCTGGGAGACATGTGATTTAAGAACAAAGTTCTACGTATAAACCATACACTAAAGATAATTTACTCTACAATAATCTGCTGCATAACTCTCTAGAAGAAGAATGCTGAAAAGAAGAAAAATGGAAAAAGTCTAGACACAAAAAAATATATTTTTTTCGGCATATTCGTGCATGCCTGCTCTATGTTTTTTTCAGATAAACATGTGGTTTCAAAAGTATGGTCTAGCAAAAATTGGTAAATTGGAAAATTGGAAAAAGCCAAACATTAAAACAAATTACACTACAAAAATTGTTTGTGATTGAAATGCTGCAAATAATCTGGCCCTTTTCTTGTTCTTCTTTTGCAACCTAGTTTCCAAAATCTAGCACGACAAATTTTCTCGTCTTTTGCTGGTAACAGCTGGATCTCAATTTTGACGTCTTTTTGCTGCTTCTTGTTCTTTGCAAAACTGCAGAGTGGACCCAAACGTTTTCTGCTTCCCTTCAAAGTCCTCTTCAAAAGTCTTCAAAGACCTACAAAAAATAAGAGGACAATCCTCAGTTCCCTGTCAATTCTTGTTGTTCATCAGAAAGCCTAGAAACAAAAAGAAAGAAAGATTAAAACAAAGCAACGAATGAACAAGATCAAAAAACCCCTCCCCCTACCCCCAAGCTGCCCCGCCCCGCCCCCTGCCCCCACCCTACCCGCCCGTCGCACGTGTGCGACCTCGCTCACGGCCGCGGCCACAGCCGCCGGCCGGCCGACCCAGCTCCCCGGCCGCTGGCCCCACCCCATCCCCCCTGACGGACCCGGGATGGGGGGGGCCAGGACGGGGAGTGGTGGCTAGGCTAGCAATTGCGAAGCCGAGGCTGTTAAACAATTGCAACACCATGATTGGAAGAGGAAACTGTTTTAAACGGTTACCGGTTAGGCCGGGTAAAACAGTTTCCTACTACCTGAACTGAGTCGAGACTCAGTTCAAGTTAGTGGGGTATCCCGCGCCGGCCGCATACTTACCTGCCCCCTCGTGAAAAAAAAGAGGAAATCTCCAATTTAGAAAGGAAAGAAAAAAACAGGCAAAACTTACAGCACCTTAAAGCCCTGTTTGTGCATCTGGACAATGTTTCTGGAACTGGCTCAGCGATTTGAAAGGTTTCCGTCACGGGTTAAACGATTCTTTGCTTTTCTACAGTGGACCACGGGTTCATGAATGATGAATTTCTGAAAAGTGGAAAAGTGATGTGGGTGAGACTTTTGGCACCGCATAGCAGCATTTTAAATTTCCGAAAGCGGACAACACGAAAGTGACCATTAATCACAATACTAATTTATTTTTTATATATTATCTATTATACATTACTTTCATTTATATTTATTTAGAATCTTTTGAACTGCATTTAAAACCTTGCGAAATTCCCCGCTCACGAATACAGCCCCAATCAAAGAGACAAATAAAAGAAAATAAAACGAAGACATACCAACAGAAAATTTTTAATAGTCAACAATCAATAATTCTCTAACTAGTTTCTAAATTGACTTTAAGCCTTTTGGCTTGTTAAGTTCTTAATGAAATTATGCAGAAACATTTGGCATCAAATTTCGTTGGATTGATTGGGTTGCTGTCCTCCTCGCATTTGCTCTCTTCGGCAACATAATTAAAATAAAGAAAGAGAAATTCAGCATTCGAGAAATAGCAGAGTAACATTTGCCAGTAACCAAGACATGATAAAAAAATTTACAGCTAGTTCCTCAAGGTAAAAAAATTTCGCATGTGCTGAACACAATAAAAACAATAAATGTGATCTGAAATGTGATTCTGAATGTGATGAAATGGTCCATAAAAAAATAGGCCAAATTTAAGAGAATTAAGCAATTTTTTCCAAGTTTATTTGCAATTAAACGATTTAATAAACAGAAGATTTTGGCAGTTGGCAACCGTAATCCTTATAAATAAAATTGGGAAATAGAGACGGTAGAGTCTTTGCCAATCTGATCTTAAGAAACGTTTTATAACTGTCAAATTTTGGAAAGGTTGGAAAAGGATTAAAGGTTGGTAAAAAAGTATTTTTGCATAATACAGTTTTTTCTTAAAACTTTAAACACCTACATAAATCTCTCAGTAAATTGTGTTTAGAGTGTCGAAACAAACCATTAAATAAATGAGAGCTAAAATAATTCATCAGATATTCAATAATCTTGTTAAAGTTTTGAGTGCCCAAAAAACCCGAATTCAATAAAAGTCAACTCAATATTAAATTTTGGAATAAAAAATTTGATCATAAAAAAGTCTTAGAAAAGAAAGGACTTTTTGTTTATCGATGCCAAAGATTTCTTTCGTGATTACCATTTTAGAACCCACTCCAAATGCCACAAAATTGAGCAAATTTTGGAATTAATGAACTCTTATTAGAAAGAACCAATGGGTAGAATATTCTGATTCGTTGGTGAAAAATGAACCTTTTTTAAAAATTTAGAAAAAGTTTTGCAGAAAACAACTTATTCATAAATTATATACTTGATGAGCAAAGAAAATGTTTTTCTTACACTGGAATATAAAATTTGTCATAACGACAAAGCCATCAGATTCCATTGGCTAAAGTTTAAACAGCTGGAATCAATTCAAACTACGATTTTGTGTTTAAATTAAGTGTATCAAATTAATCAAAAGTTGAAATTATTTATCATTATCAACTCCGTAATTTTTCATGTCCATTTTTGAACGTTCACCCTAACATCTTATCGACCATTTTGTAAACAGTTGATTGGAAATATGTTTATAAGAATGATAATGCCTATCCAAAAATGAATATTCGTTTTGTGATACCAGTTTTCAGGTCTCCACATATCACATGGCATTTATTTTAGCAACATAATAAAAGAATATACAACTCTCCCCAAAAATAATTCGGTCGAGAAAAAAAATATTGGCCTAAAACTTTCATTTGCGCCACAGAAAGTGAAAAAACATTATTAAATTTAGAGGGGAAGATAAAACGAAAAAGCGTCAATCTATTTAAACAAAACAATCAAAAAGCATATTCAAAACTCGTTTAATTTGAGAAATCGTTCTCAAAAGTCAGAAAAATTTTTTGTTTTATTCTTAAAAGTTGAAATAAGAAAATAATTGAGACTAGCCCGTCAAAAATAATTTTTTAGCAAAAAGCGAAACTAGAAAAAGCACATCAAGGAATGACCTTCTAACTTATTCAGCTAAGTGTACATTGGTTTGAAAAAAGTTTTTCGACAAGATCTAGTGTTTAATGGATAGAATTTCATAAAGTTCTAAGGTAGCATTAAGGCCCTAATGGAGTATGTTATATTGTTAATGGAGACTTTTTCTCAAAGAATCTGAATGTAATTGAATACTATTGATGTTTTGGCTTTCTATTTGGAAAATGAAAACAAATCCGGTTCCTCGAAACAGCCAACAGTTAATTTTAGAAAAATAAATATTTGATATCTGGAAAGGTGTTCCTCTCGCTATTCTCAATGAAAAACACAGGTCTATCATGTGGCGCAATATATTTAAAAATTGAAGTTCATCCCCATCAATTTCATTGCACCCGCAAAACAAAATTACAGCAGCAGAGGTCATCAAGGAATTGAACGACACAATTTTTCAATGAAATAAGCGAGATACACATTTCCAGATACAAAATATTTTTTTAAATAACTGTTGCTGCATTTTCCGAGAACCGGAAATTTGTTTCATTTTCCATAGAAAGCCAAAAATCAAAATAGTATTTTCAATTACATTTCAGATCTTTGAGAAAAGTCTCAAGAACATATAACTACTCCATTAAGGCCTAATGCTACCTTAAGAACTTACCTGAAATTCTTCCATTAACAACTAGAATTTGTCGAAAAAACTTTTTAAAAACCAGATGTACACTAGCTGAATAAAGTTATGAGGTCAAATACTTGATTGCTTTTTCTAGTTTCGCTTTTTGCTAAAAAAATTATTTTGACGGCCTAGTTCTCAATTTAATTTTTCTATTCAACTTTTAAGAATAAACCAAAATTTTTTCTACTTTTTGAGAACGATTTCCTCAAAAACAAGTTTTAATATGCTTTTTTGATTGTTTTGTAAATAGATGACGCTTTCTGACTCCTTATAACTATCAACCGGTCCTCCCAATATCCAACACATAATGATAATTTTTCTTAATTCACTTAATTGGCAGAGCAAAATAGAATAATCTCCAGGACCAAATAAATTTTTTTGCCTCGAAACCGAATAATCCATCTTAGATGAAGAGAGATATGTAAAAATACGTCTTTCAAAATATAAAGTTCTAACTATGAGAAAAGCCTCATTTTGAATAATTGTGCAGACACGCTAGCAAAAAACTGGGTATCACAAAACGACAATAAAACTAAATTGATTTAGATAGAGAGCATTATCATGTTAATATACAATTAACTTGAATACTCAAATCAACGTTGTAACAGAAATGTTCGATAAGATGTTAGTGATTAAATTCCAAAAAATGGAGCCACGTGACCAAATAAATTTTATCAAACGGACGCGTTAAGAGAAATAAATAATCACCCAACTCTCTCTTGATATAAACTTAAGCCATGACACTTAAGAACCATTTAAACCCCAAAATCTGGCCAAGTTTGTAGGCCATTGTCTACAAACAGACATGGTAATAAACCTTTTCAGGAACAATGGAATCTGATTGAGAAGAGGCATGTTTGACTATCGCCTGATTTGGGAGCGGAAAGTCAAATTATCTCAGAATCAAATTAAGAAGACAAAAAATTTTTCTTTGCTCATTAAAGAGGATTATCAAAAAATAACATAATGATAAGTATTATCATAATAGGTCACACACACTTTCCTATTCTATTAATTTTAAACGTAGGGTTCCATTTTTCAACCAAAGAAGAATACAAATATTTCCTAACATCCATCTATTCTTCTAATAAAAAATGAGTTAAATAATTAATCCAAAAAAATTGCTCAATTTTTTGTGTGACATTATAAGAGAGATGGGTCTTAAAACATGGTACCCTAACGAAGAAATCACTCATTGGAACATCATAAAAACAAAAACATCCTTCTATTTCTAAGACTTTTTAAATTGATCAATTATTTATCAAAAATTCTAAATTTTGAGTTACTAAGTTGGAATTAGGAGAGAGAGAAAGTTACAGAGTATTTTTGTGGGCACTCATTAACTTTAACATAGTTATGAATTAAATCTTGATAAATTAGGTTTTAGCTCAATCATTAATTTAAAATGCCTTTTAGTTTTTCGACACTCTAAACACAATTAATGACTGATAAGCCAATTTATGTAGATGTATTGAAAAAATCCTTGAAAATGAAAAACTATTATGGCACACAGAAACTACTTTATTCTTTTATTACCCAACTTCTTAGCCTTTTTTCCAACCTTCCATCCAAAAGGGATTTGTAGATAATTAAAACTAGGGCTTCCTCTTAAGATCAGATTGCAAGATCTAACCTCTCTATTCCAAAAATTTACTTATAAACCAAAACTTACGTGGGCAACTGCTATAATTTCTACTTTCTGTAATAATTATAATCGTTAAGCCATATGGGCACAAAATAAAACTATGTCGGTAAGAAAATTCGGGCTTAATTCTTTCTAAAATGTAGCCTATTTTTATGAGAAGACCTTATTGTCATCTCCTCACATCGATGACCAAGCAGACACATTCATATTGAAATCACATATTATTGTATTTCCAAATAAAAACACATCGTGTTCCGAAAGCACACTGCGTAAATTGCCTTCTATTTAACCTAAATGAGAACTAGCCCGAACTACTTTCTTATCATAATCCTTGTTATATCCAATGTCTACTATCTATGCAATTCCATTACGAAGCTGTCTGAAAAATTTCTGCTTTCTTTTTTTAGGAGACATTTTAAGATGATCGCCGGGAAAAGCATTTGTAAGCATAAAATGCGGAGGTAGTTATAGCCAACCCAAACACAATAAACCAAGAACGAAGATGATACCCAAACCTGGGGAAAACTCTTTAATTCCTGGCACAATAATCAATTAATAGATCTTACAACAGCCACAAATCAGGCCTAATAGTGTCCCAAAAATTCTATAGAAACAGTACGGTTGAGTCAAGAAAAATATTAATAATGTAGAATTGTTGACTCCATCACAAAAGATTATTTAATTTTTCTCTGTATTGGTACTGTCATCTCTCCGATTGATACTCTCGTCTGTAAAATTTCACTATTATAGTTCTCTATATTGATCTTTGGGCTTGAAATAATTCCTAGGGAGCGAATGATTTTCCGCAAAAGTACTTAAACTGACTATCACAGAATTTCCTAATATTAAAAATAAACCTTCCAAAATGCAATAGTAAGTAGCAAAATAGAATATTACCACAATAATGAACAAGATCAAATTCAGAAACTTAAAGCTAATGAATTGGTGGACAATCTAATACTTATTGCCTGTTGTCCGTCTATCGAAAGTCTTTAAGGAATTTGAACTGACAATGAACTGACGTGCCTAAAGTTCCATCACCTACACATCCCACCTTCTCCCACTTTCAGAAATTCCATGGTTCTATCACTGTAATTCCGAGAGTGGACACCACATGTTATTAGAGTAAAGCACAAATCGTAATCCCACACACCGACAGAGGAAAAACCACCTTTCCACATCGAGCGCCTCCCAGCCAGTTTTCCCAGAAAACACAGTGTCCCCAGAAATGCTCACCTTTTATTCAGAATACTACGAAAGCTAAACCAGGTGCCATACGTATTTGATCCTCCTAATTTTTTATCTTCCTTTACTAAATGTGAATTTCCTGCTTTTTTTCAGAGGGAGGGCAAGGAATAAAGTATCACGACGTCCGCGCTGAGGGATAGGCCCCCCTACTAACTTTGATTACTGAGTCTTCTGCACTCAAAGTCTCACGCCCGCGAAAGGTCCTAGTGAACATCTGTTATTACCGGCTAACCGGCGTAACCAAGAAATCATTTTCCCATTCGAATCATGTAGCAATTGTAATAATACTCACGCTCGGCGTCCGCGCAATTGCCACTAGTCTAGCCACTCCAAGCTCCCCGGCCTGGATCCCCTAAACACACCACTCCCCTGCGGGTACCGCACAGGGGGCAATGGGGTCGTGCGCCAGGGCCGGGCAGACTGGAAGGTCGGAGCCAAAGGCCGGCGGCTGGTGGCCAGCGGCCGTGTTAGCCGGACTACGGCACGAACGTGAGGACGGGGGTAATTGGGAAGCAGAGAGCCGGAAGCGCGCCTCCGGGCATTGGAGGGTTACGGGAGTGTGAAACGCGAGTGGAGTGGCTTGTGGTATTTCTTGCAATGTAATTTTCCAGGTTCGCTTATCTTGTTTATACTCTTTTTTCTGTATTTTATGAGTATATTCTATATCGTAGGCTCTGATGAAAGACAGTACAATTGTGAACTTTGGGAGCAGCGAACCTGATGGAGCGTTTCCTACTTTAAATTCTTGGTGACTATATAGGTCTTTGAAGACTTTGAAGAGGAACTTTGACTTAGAAGCTAGAAACACGAGACAACATTATTGACTTCACACTCTAAGCCCAGTTATTTTCGCGAAAATACACAGAACACGTAACCACCCATAAAAGACGTCAAATAGAGAGAACACCCAGGCTACAATAGCACAAAAAGACAGCAAATTGTGTTTCTGTACACAAAGTGCACTACGACTCTGAGAGGCAAACCCTAGTATGGAACAAAAGAGGAACAGGGAAAAGGCCCAGAATGAAATATAGACAGCTAATTTAACAAAGCACTCATAACACACATTTGTAGTGTTAAATATTGTTTGGAAATGTCCTGGTTGGCCTTCCCAATGTTCCCACACAATTTTCCAGGACATTACCCAATTTTTGACTAGACAATTACTTTTTGAAATTCCAACCATTGGATGCTCACCTTCTGGACTAAAAACGACTGATGAGCAAGCATGACGACATAGCAGGAACATACACCAATCAATTCTTGACCTCGTATGTGGCTCAGAAGTAGCTTTTCCAACAATTATTCTTTCCTTTTGCACGAAAAGGCCTTCTCCTCAAATAATGACAGAGTTATTTCCACAGAGCCGATTATTTTACTAGAATGTAATATTTATTGTTTTCAGTTGTATTTTATTAGAAACGTATGAAAACTTGTATCTCATTAAAATCACAGGTGTCCATCTCAAAACCCATCTTCAGGAAGCACAGTTCAAGGCCTGAATATCAAGAAGAAATGAGGATAAGAGCCAGCATAAACGTTCCAAACGTATGCATTATATTAGTAACTTAAAAAGCGCACAACTTATTAGCTATTTGGATCAAATCAACCGCCCTTTTGAGCGCGTTAAATTATCTTGCGTTAATGGCCATTGTTACCCTTGTTCTTACACTTTAAATTGCGCGGTCTCAAATCTTCTCGTATACTTTTAAACAAGAAATCAAGCGAACCATCGAGACGCCCAAGACACCCACAATTTAACAATAACATTCATCTTAAACTTTCTCCAACACCTCATTATGAATTATCACTAAAATACAATAATTAACCCACCACATTACATAATATCCTGGCCTCGAACATTAGGCCAACCTACTCCTAACAGATAATACTAACCATCCTTACCTAAGTGCCCACTCTCCTCTAAAACCATAGGCAATTACTCTAAAACAATTGAGATGACACCTCACATTACATATAATAACCTAAAACCTCTAAAAAGCTAAAATTAAACCAATTAATCAATACCTATAAGCTCCATTGACAATAATTTACCCTCGCTCATTGACATACGCAATAACTAAAACTAACAAATAATACCCATATGGGAACACTGAGATACTCCCTCTATACATGAGACATACTCTAAACCAACCAATAAATATACGTCACATTAATAATACTCCTCTAACAAAAAATAGTACAATACTCTACCCACACAATTTAATATTGCCCACATGTACAGGTTATAATACTCCCTCAATAAAACATAAAAAAGAATATCATCCAGAACCAACTTACCTATCTTCACATCTATAATAACTACCTTCTACACCATGCAATGACTCTACACCACTAAACCCCACATTACATAAAATCTACCTCCTAAACATTAGAAACAACTAACAACAATATATATACCCACTAATATAAAAATACTACCTACTAACATATGTCATACTACTAACAAATACCAAATACCCATTACATAATACTCCTCTAAAAATAGCAAGTAACTCTTAGACAGGGAGTAACACACAAATGGTCACTAAATACTCACTCTAAACCAATACCGAACAAGTAATTTTTTTTTATTTTGTTTTTTTTTTTCTTTTTTTTTTTTTTTTTTTTTTTTTCTAACCAATAATACCCATTACATAATCTCCTCTAACATAGCAAATACTTCTAAACAATATACCCATTACATAATACTCCTCTAACATAAGCATACTCCCTAACAATAATACCCATTACATATAACTCCCTCTAACATAGCAAACCTAACAATAATTACCCCATTTACCATAATACTCCTCTAACATAGCAATACCTCTACAATAATCACCATGTACATAATACACCTCTAAACAATAGCAAATACTCTAACAATAAATACCCATTACATAATACTCCTCATAACATAGCAATACTCTAAAATATAACCCATTTACAATAATACCTCCTCTTAACATAGCAATACTCTAACAATAATAACCCATACATAAACTCCCTTAATAGCAATACTTCCTAAACAATAATACCCATGTACATAATACTCCTCTAAACATATCAACACTCTTCCCCTTGACATAACTTGACTTCCCATGGACCGAACTCCTCCCCCAAGACTTTTTTGACACTATCTCACCTGTTGAGAACAACGACACTTCTTCTTTGAGGCACGGCTCCTCCTCCTCCACATAAGCAAGCCTTCCATCAGACAACACTTCATCCCTTCCATCAGTCAACACATCAGCCTACCCCTGAGACCCTCCTCCGTCCAAGACTCCAACGATAATCCTCCTCTCCACAAGACTTCTTTGACACTATCTCTTGAAAGGCACCGCTCCTCCCATGATACGATACTCTCCTCCCATGAGACGATACTCCTCCTCCCATGCAGAGATACTTCTCCTCTCCATGGGACGATACTCCTCCTCCATGAAGACGATAACTCCTCCTCCCATGAGACGATACTCCTCCTCCATGAACGATCCTCCCTCCTCCCAGAGACTGATACTCCTCCTCCCATGAGAAACGATAACTCTCCTCCCATGAAACGATACTCCTCCTCCCATGAGAACGATACTCCCTCCCATGAGACGATACCTCCTCTCCCATGGATGCGATACTCCTCCTCCCATGAGACGAATACTCCTCCCTCCCGCATGAGACGAACTCCCCTCCTCCCAATGAAGACGAATACTCCTCCCCCAATGAGACGATTATCCCTCCTCCATGAGAACATACTCCTCCTCCCCATAGGGACAATACTCTTCCTCCCTATGAGACGCATACTCCTCCTCCATGAGAACGAATACTCCTCCCCCATGGACCGATCTTTCTCCTCCATAGACATACTGACCTCCTCCCATGAGACGATACTCCTCTCCATGAGACGATCTCTCCTCCATGGGACGTACCCCTCCTCCCATGAGACGGACTCTCCTCCTCCATGGATCGATACTCTCCTCCTACCTCCCTTCGAATTTTTTTATTTTATTTAGGATTTTATTTTAAGATTTTTATTTTAGGAAGGATTTTTTTTTAAATTCTTAGGAGGATTTTGTTTATTTTAAAGGAAAGAATATTTTTTTAAGGAGGATTTTTTTTATTTGGGAGGATTTTTTTAATATAGGAAGGATTTTTTCTATTCTGAGGATTTTTATTTTAGGGAGGATTTTTTAAGGAGGAATTTTTTTATTTAATGGAGGAATTTTTTATTTTAAGGAGGATTTTTATTAGGAGGAATTTTTTTATTTTAGGAGGATTTTTTTAATTTTAAGGAGCGAATTTTTTATTTAAGGAGTGATTTTTTTGATTTAGGAGATTTTTTTATTTTAGGAGGATTTTTAAGTTTAGGAGGAATTTTTATTTAAAGGAGGGATTTCTTGGGACGATAGTCCTCCCATCCTTCCTTGAGGTTTTTATTTAGGAAGATTTTCTTAATCTAGCAGGACTCTTTTTATTTAGGAGGTCCTTTAGTCCCTCCTACCCTTCCGGGGACAATAATCCCTTTCTTTCTTTCTTTCTTTCTTTCTTCTTTCTTTCCCTTTCTTTCTTCTTCTTTCTTTCTTTCCACTCCCTGTAATGCTTTCCTTTCTTTCTTTTATTGTCCTTAATCTTTTTTTCTTCCTATCAGGGACGATATTCGGGAGATTTGTTGCATCAAAAAGGGGGGATTTGTTCGTGTTGATAAGTTGTTGTTGTAGGTGTTACCCAACGTTCTCGTATTCAAGTCAAGCCAAGTCAAGCTGTTGCCTGTAAGTCGATGCTGTTAGCCTAAGTCCTCGTGTGTCCTGAAGTCTTGGGTTGTCTAAGTCAGTGTTAGTCTCTTGTGTGGGCCCTAGTCTTGGTGTCAAGTATTGTCTCTTGTTAAGTCTTTGTTCTTAGTCACTGTGCTGGGTCCATCACATGTCCATTGTTAGTGGTCGTGCTGTTGCCTAAGTCTTAGGTCTGCCTTGTGTTGTTCCTTAAGGATCACGTGTTGGTCTTGTATTCGCTAAGTTTAGTCCTGTCTAAGTCCTTGTATTCTCTAAGGTCAGGTGTTAGTCTCGTGTGGACTAAAGTCTTTTGGTTGGGTGTGTGTATATTATGCCCATTACATAATACTCCTCTAACATAGCAATACTCTAACAATAATACCCATTACATAGTACTCCTCTAACATAGCAATACTCTAACAATAATACCCATTACATAATACTCCTCTAACATAGCACTACTCTAACAATAATACCCATTACATAATACTCCTCTAACATATCAACACTCTTCCCTTGACATAACTTCCCATGACCAACTCCTCCCCTCCAAGACTTTTTGACACTTCTCCTTTGAGACAACGACACTTCTTCTTTGAGGCACCGCTCCTCCTCCTCCCATAAGACAACCCTTCCATCAGACAACACTCATCCTTCCATCAGACAACACTCAGCCTTCCCCTGAGACTCCTCCTCTCCAAGACTCCACGATAATCCTCCTCTCCAAGACTTCTTTGACACTTCTCCTTTGAGGCACCGCTCCTCCTCCTCCCATAAGACAACCCTTCCATCAGACAACACTCATCCTTCCATTAGACAACACTCACCCTTTCCCTGAGACGCTGGTCCCTCCTCCCATGAGAAGATACTCCTCCGCCCATGATGCTGGTCCTCCTTCCTTGAGACGATACTTTTCCTGGTCCTCCTCCCATGAGACGATACTCCTCCTCCCATGAGATGATACTCCTCCTCCCATGGGACGATACTCCTCCTCCCATGAGACGATACTCCTCCTCCCATGAGACGATACTCCTCCTCCCATGAGATGATACTCCTCCTCCTCCCATGAGATGATACTCCTCCTCCCATGGGACGATACTCCTCCTCCCATGGGACGATACTCCTCCTCCCATGAGACGATACTCCTCCTCCCATGAGACGATACTCCTCCTCCCATGAGACGATACTCCTCCTCCCATGGGATGATTATCCTCCTCCCATGAGACGATACTCCTCCTCCCATGGGACGATACACCTCCTCCCATGGGACGATTCTCCTCCTCCCATGAGACGATACTCCTCCTCCCATGGGACGATACACCTCCTCCCATGGGACGATTCTCCTCCTCCTCCTCCTCCCTCGAATTTTTTTATTTTATTTAGGATTTTATTTTAAGATTTTTTATTTTAGGAGGATTTATTTATTTAAGGAGGATTTTTTTTAAGAGGATTTTTATAAGGAGGATTTTTTTATTCTAGGAGGATTTTTTTATTTTAGGAGGATTTTTTAAGGAGGATTTTTTTTATTTGAGGAGGATTTTTTTATAAGGAGGATTTTTTTATTCTAGGAGGATTTTTTTATTTTAGGAGGATTTTTTTAAGGAGGATTTTTCTTATTTAAGGAGGATTTTTTTTATTTTAGGAGGATTTTTTTTATTTTAGGAGGATTTTTTTATAAGGAGGATATTTTTATTTTAGGAGGATTTTTTTATTTTAGGAGGATTTTTTTATTTTAGGAGGATTTTTTATTTTAGGAGGATTTTTTATTTTAGGAGGATTTTTTATTTAAGGAGGATTTCTTGGGACGATAGTCCTCCTCCTTCCTTGAGATTTTAGGAAGATTTTCTTATTCTAGGAGGACTTTTTTATTTTAGGAGGGTCTTTAGTCCTCCTCCCTTTCCGGGACAATATCCTTTCTTTCTTTCTTTCTTTCTTTCTTTCTTTCCGGGACGATATCGGGAGATTTGTTGCTATCAAAAGGGAGATTTGTCGTGTTGAAAGTTGTTTGTTGTCGTGTGTTATCCAAGTCTCGTGTTCAAGTCAAGCCAAGTCAAGCTGTTGCCTAAGTCTGCTGTTGCCTAAGTCTCGTGTTGTCTAAGTCTTGTGTTGTCTAAGTCAGGTGTTAGTCTTGTGTGGCCTAAGTCTTGGTCTGTCTAAGTATTGTCTCTTGTTAGTCTTTGTCTTAGTCTTGTGCTGTCCAAGTCATGTTAGTCTGCTGTTGCCTAAGTCTTGGTCTGTCTTGTGTTGTCTAAGTCACGTGTTGGTCTTGTATTGCCTAAGTCTTAGTCTGTCTAAGTCTTGTATTGTCTAGGTCAGGTGTTAGTCTCGTGTGGCCTAAGTCTTGGTCTGTCTAAGTATTATGTTGTCTAAGTCTCTTGTTAGTCTTTTTCTGTCTAAGTCTCTTGTTAGTCTTTGTCTGTCTAAGTCTTGTGCTGTTCAAGTCATGTTAGTCTGCTGTTGCCTAAGTCTTGGTCTGTCTTGTGATGTCTAAGTCACGTGTTGGTCTTGTATTGCCTAAGTCTTGGTCTGTCTAAGTATTATGTTGTCTAAGTCTCTTGTTAGTCTTTTTCTGTCTAAGTCTCTTGTTAGTCTTTGTCTGTCTAAGTCTTGTGCTGTTCAAGTCATGTTAGTCTGCTGTTGCCTAAGTCTTGGTCTGTCTTGTGATGTCTAAGTCACGTGTTGGTCTTGTATTGCCTAAGTCTTGGTCTGTCTAAGTCTTGTGTTGTCTAAGTCATGTGTTAGTCTTGTGTGGCCCAAGTCTTTGTCTGTCTAAGTCTTGTGTTGTGTGTTAGTACGAGAGGGAGACACAAAAAACAGAGACTTAAATGATAACAGATAACAAAACAATTTATTGATAACAGCAATAAAATATATAATTGGGCTCAGTGAACAACTCTTTAGAAGAACGTGATATAATTATGAGATGTCCTTATCTTAGTTTAAACTTTACGCAAATAACATGTGCCTGAAATGCTGTTCGTGGTTCTTGGTCCTGCTCTGGATGTAGTGGTCTCGCTGGTCTGGATGTAGTCGTCTGGAAAAATCGGTGTTTCGCTTTTGCTTTTGCTCCTTTTTCTTTGCAAAACGGCAGTCGTCTGGAAAATCGCTTAGTGGTCTGGATGTAGTGGTGTTTCGCTTTTGCTGCTCCTTTTTCTTTGCAAAACGGCAGAGTGGACCAAAACGTCTTTCTGCTTCTTCAAAGTCCTCTTCAAAGTCGTCAAAGACCTAAAAAAATAAGAGGACCTCCTCAGTTCCCTGTCAATCTTGTTGTCATCATTGTCACCATGTCACAATCTGAAAAATACTAAAAGAAAGAAACAACCAACAACAAGCAAACAATGAAAAGAAAGAAAAAAGCGTGGCTGCGCAGCGACCGCTGACCTTTTGGGCTAGCAGCCGCTGCGCAAAATTTGGCCCCACCCTCCCCCCGTCGCACGTGGGCCGCCACTCACAGCCACAGCTGCCGTCTCGCCTCCGAGCTCCCCGGCCCTGGCCCCGCCCCATCCCCCCTGCGGACCGGGGGATGGGGTGGGGCCAGGACCGGGGAGCTGGGAGGCTAGGCTCGCACTTGCGGCCGACTGTTGTAGTTGCACACGATTGAAGAGGAAACTGTTTTACTCCGGTTGAATCACGCCGTGTGACCCAAGCCGGGAAAACAGTTTCCTACTAACCCGAACCAACCAGTTCAGGTTAGTGGGGTTTCCCGAAATGGCGCCGCGACGCATACTTACCTGCCCCCCTCTGAAAAAAAGCAGGAAATCCAATTTAGAAAGGAAGAAAAAAAGGCATACTTACGCACCTTAAAGCCTTCTCTGGGCATGTTTTTGAAACTGGCTAGCGATTTGAAAGGTTTCCGTCGGGTTAACGATTCTTTGCTTTTCTACATGTGGACCACGGTTCATGATGATGAATTTCTGAAAGTGGAAAGTGATGTGGGTGAGACTTTGGCACGCATAGCAGCATTTTAAATTTCGAAGCGGACAACACGCAAGGTGACCATTATCAATCTATTTATTTTTTATATTTTATCTATATATACATTACTTTTATTTATATTTATTTAGAATTTTGAACTGCATTTAAAACCTTGCGAAATTCCGCTCACGAATATCAGCCCAAGTCAAAGAGACAAATAAAGAAATAACGAGAGACATACCAACAGAAAAAAATTTTATAGTCAACAATCAAATAATTTTCTAACCTAGTTTCTAAATGACTTTAGCCTTTTGGCTGTTAAGTCTTAATGAAATTATGCAGAAAACATTTGGCATCATCTTCGTTTGATTGACTGAGTTGCTTCTTCGTCGTATTTGCTCTTCTTTTCGCCAACATCTAAATTATAACACAGAAAATCAGCCATAAAGAAGAGGAGTGTAAGGCTATCAGCAATCAAGAGTGAATTGAAATTGAAAAAAGTAATTTTCAAAAGGAACAAAAGTTCGTACAACAAATAAAACAATAATTGTGTATCTACAATTTAACTTTTTGTGTTAAGATAGGCAAAACGATGGAATTTAGAAAAGTTGCAACTATATTCTACACTTGAATGTTTATAGAATCCTTGGAAATTGTAAAGTCGCATGGATTTTGAAATTTTTGCTGTTTTACGTAACACAATGAATGGTCATCTAGAGGCTTGTCTTTTGATTCGTTATATTGGCAAAAGTTGAACGAAATATCTGAACCTCCTAAGAAAAGTTTGCAAAAAGGAGCTTTTTCATAAAATAATTTGATAAACCAAGAAGAAGGCAATTTTCTTAACAGGTTTTATCCAATGAGATTTCATTTCATAAAATTGCAGACTGTAATCAATTTATACTGATAATTTGGTGTTTAAATCCAGTGTGATTATACCAAAGTTAATAATATCAAATTTGATAAATAATAACATTGTCAAAAAGAATATTTCAAATAGAAAGCAAAATGAAAAATGATTTTTCTTATCATTGCCTGTTGATGGCTCTCTCGACCTAGGTTGCATTACTTCTTTCAATCATTTTTGTAGTTATTTCTTTTCGTGTATTGGTCTTTCATTTTATTGCATTTTGTGGTATCCAGTAATTAAATCTCAACATATCACATTGCATTTGTATCTAAAGCATGATAAAGAATATACACTTTCCTCAAAAAAGTATTCGAATGGTCTAGCAAAATTATTGGCCTAATATTCATTTGCGTCAAGAAAGTGAAAAATTGTTATTAAATTTTTATCAGATAAATAAATTATTATATTGAATGAAACAAAAGCCTCAGCTATTTACGAAACAAACAAACATATTTTAAATTCTGTTCTATGGAAACTTACTGGGGAAATCTTTTTCAAAAGTGGAAAAAATTGCAATGGTAAAAAATTCTTTTTGCAAGGGTTAAAACACGGAAGAAGCAGTGCAAATCGTCACAAAGTTTTACACTAGATAGGTCATTCATTTTTGTAATTGGCAAAGCAAGTGATATGATCAATTCTACTGTCCATTAACAAAAGCAGCTTAAATTTGAAAATATTTTTCAAAAAGGGTTTCAATAGTCCGGGGGTAGTATTAGGAGTAATGACGTCATCGTCTTTTTCTTCTTTAGCATTCTGTCAATGTCTTATATTAAATTGCCATCCTTTGAAAAAATCTTATTAATAGTGCCAGATTTAATAGACAAGATAATGCTCCATGTCATATGACTATAATAGTTCTAAGTGATCTTTTTGCTGCCAATAGAATCATAACTTATCTAGGATCTTCTCAAAGATCTGAATGTAATTGAAAATCCTATGGCTTCTTTGGCTTTCTAAGAAATTTAAAAAAGTCGAGATCCTCCAAAATCGCAGCTACAATTAATTTCTAAATAATATTTGTACTGTTCAATTCTTTGTTGGCTCTGTGTTGCCCATTTGTATCATGGAACATTGACAGTTTAGTTATAATGAAATCATGGAGGGACTTGAATTTAGAAATTCAGAAAATTATGCTCTATTTTATAATTGGCTGAAATTCCGACCTGTTTCCTATGTTCATTCTTAAAATATAATTTATCACTTTTTCTTTTGCTTTAATTACTTGACCAAGTACTGACACAACATTGGCTTCTGTTCAAATACTTTTTGAAGAAAAGTGTATATCTAAAAAGACAAAATAAATATCTGTACCTTTGTATGTTTTGCTGGTGACTTTCACAAACAACAGTTGATTGTTTCTAGACAAGCAGCGTGTTATTCTGTAAATAGAGTAAACATTCATCAACAAAAAGGAATAACATAAAGAATAACATCAGAAATAACATTGGAGTATCATGAAAATTAGGAAAATTTGCAAAGCAAGTGATCTGATCAATTCTACTGTCCATTAACAAAAAACAGCTTAAATTTGAATATATTTTTCAAAAAGGGTTTTAATAGTCCGGGGGTAGTATTAGGCCTAATGACGTCATCGTCTTTTTCTTCTTTAGCATTCTGTCAATGTCTTATATTAAATTGCCATCCTTTGAAAAAATCTTTTTAATAGTGCCAGATTTAATAGACAAGATAATGCTCCATGTCATATGACTATAATAGTTCTAAGTGATCTTTTTGCTGCCAATAGAATCATAACTCATCTAGGATCTTCTCAAAGATCTGAATGTAATTGAAAATCCTATGGCTTCTTTGGCTTTCTGAGAAAATTTAAAAAAGTCGAGATCCTCCAAAATCGCAGCTACAATTAATTTCTAAATAATATTTGTACTGTTCAATTCTTTGTTGACTCTGTGTTGCCTATTTGTATCATGGAACATTGACAGTTTAGTTATAATGAAATCATGGAGGGACTTTTAGAAATTTAGAAATTCAGAAAATTATGCTCTGTTTTATGATTGGCTGAAATTCCGACCTGTTTCCTATGTTCATTCTTAAAATATAATTTATCACTTTTTCTTTTGCTTTAATTACTTGACCAAGTACTGACACAACATTGGCTTCTGTTCGAATACTTTTTGAAGAAAAGATATATCTAAAAAGACAAAATAAATATCTGTACCTTTGTATGTTTTGCTGGTGACTTTCACAAACAACAGTTGATTGTTTCTAGACAAGCAGCGTGTTATTCTGTAAATAAAGTAAACATTCATCAACGAAAAGGAAAGGCCAGATATAACATAAAGAAAAACATCAGAAATAACATTTGAGTATCATGAAAATCAGGAAAATTAGGACAGTGGTTACGAACAAATGAGAAACAATTTAAATGTTATAATTATAATGGCAGAAAAAATTTAGAAATTGTCTTCAATGCATTAACTGAATATCACTTCATGCAAGTCTTTTCTTAAGGAATTAGAACATTAAAACTTAAATTCATTATTATTTAGTGCAAGAGGAATATTAAACTGGCTCTTTTAAAAAGAAATATATAGGTCGAAATAGTATGATGAAGAGATAAAAATAAAAGTTACACCATCTAAGAAAATATATCATTAAAATTCCTGGAGTGAAAGTACCCAGTAGCAAAGCTTTTTTACATGCAGGCTATTTTTTTCCTTTTAAAATGATTATCGTTTCTAACATTAATCAGTTATAAAACTTTTCACTGTGTGGAAGAAACATTTTGGAGATGAATTGGCAAAGTTTCATTTTTATGAGAAGATGTATATGTTACATATTCAAAAATATAAAAAAACATTTCTACCTTTGTCCTTCTTGCAGTTGTATTTCATAAAAAGTAGATTGTTTATTGACATCAAGCAGTTTACCCTGTCATAAAAATGTAGAAATGTCATAAAAACCAAAAAGACTGATTTAAATCTGGATAAAGACCAGAAAAGACCAATTAATCATTTTAGCTTGTCTTCATAAAGACATTTTAATGTAATACTGATGAGATGACTATGGAAATATAATTAAAGTAAAAAAAATCTTCAAGTAATTCAACAAAACAGAACATTATCTTGAAGTTGCCAGACTACACTGCAAATTGAGTTTATTACATTTCTCAAATCTGCCCAATAAATCTCAAGATGAGAATTTGCACTACATTCCTAAACTCTTGTCTTGATAAGATGAGGAACAATATCTTAAAAATTTAAGAAAAAGCAAGTGTCTACGAACCTTGATGGCACCTTGTTCATTAATTTCTAAGACATCTCAAACTCTAGCCCTCAAATTAAAAAAATATATAAAATATTAGTACATTTGCCAAACTGTGAAGCTATCAATCATGGATAAATTTAAAACTGAAGGGGTGGCCTTAAAAGGAAACAGACAACAGTAAATATATTTTTCTTGTATGATCTATGATTACTTAGTCTTTCTTTATCTCAAATAAAGAAGTATGAAATGCTACAATATATAAGTAATTCAACCTCTGATATGTAAAAAGCACTCAAATATTTTATGAAAAACAATGCTCCCATTTTAAAGATGCATCAGACATAAATTAATAGCCGACTTACAACTGAAAATATATCCTTATTTAATGTTAATTAAAGACCTTCAACAAGGAACATTAAATTTTATCAAAATGAAGTTTGACAACTTGAACAAATAATTGTCTCAAAAACAGGTTCATGGAAGAAAATTCAGTGAAAGTTTGGATCAAATGTACTCAGTAAATATACCAAGGAATATTTACAAACCTTAGTAACATCTTGCTCATGGGACTTCACAAAACTTGACATAATGATCTTGAAACAAAAAAGAAATGAAAGAAAGTTATTTCCAGACTCAAAAATCTGCAGAAACCTGGTACAAAAATGTACATTTCTTATTATTTTCATCACCAGGAAAATAAATTGGAGTGCAGCATCAAAAATAAACATATCCTTGCTCTAATTCAATTAAAGATCTTTCAAAATAAACATCAAATTCTGGAGTAGCAGTATCGTCAAGTCCTGCTTTCTTGAACCTCGCAAGGAAAATGAAAAATTGTTTGACATAGCAGGACTATGAGATATCCAGACACCAAATTTTGAGGATCAAAAAGAGGTCATCTGTGTTTAAAATTTGAATATGAACCAAAGAAAAGAGCTCATTTTTCTCCAAAACTTTGTTAAATATCAAACTGAACTAAAATAGTCTATTAATTACTTGCTTTGTTTGAGATAGGGAATAGTGCGAGATAAGTGAGTTTGAGATAATCTGTTTTATTTCTATACCAAGCCCCACGAGGGTAAGAGGGAATCAGCTCAAGATGGATAATTTCTTGAGATAACAGAGTTCGAGATAGCAGGATTTGACTGTTTATATAATGTGTTGTAGATATGTAGAATCATGTGCTTTAAATTAAACTAAGTGAGATATTTTATTATATATCAGACATATGAAGGGGATATTACAGACCTTGCCGATCTCCAGCTCACAAGAATTCATAGCACTTGACATGTTGAACTTGAAAAAAACAAATAAAAAGTTATTTCCAAGCCAAAAATTTGGAGAAACACAATACAAAAAATGCAAACTTCTCATTATATGCATCACCAGAATAGAAAGTTGTAGTGGGATATTGGAAATTAACACCCATATGCAATGCACTAATAATAAAAGTTCTTTCAAAAATAAACATCTATTTCTGGGCTAGTGGAGATTTCAACTTGAAGAATGATGGTTGCAACAACATACAAATATAGAAAATAAATAAAATGAGAAAAGAAAAAGTAAGTTAAAAAGCTAGACATAGGAAGAGAATTTACAAACCTTGCAGACTTCTTGCCGATGTTAGCCTTTAGGGCATTTTACATGCTTGCCTTAAAATTAAAATAAAAGTTATTCATGTATTTGCCAAAACTGTAAATATATCAAACAAAGATATTAGGGATTTAAAGCTGAAAAAGTGGTTTTAAAAGGAAGAAACAAAAAGAAATAGATCAATTGTATTACATATATTTGTTTATTGTATAAATAGATACATAATATTCTATTTCTTATGAGCTTTCATTGACATTATCTCACAGTCTTTAACAAATGAGTATTCGAGTAGAGTATTCTTCAAACATATCATTTTTAATTTATAGAAATTAAACATAGATGAAATATAAAATGAAGTACAATTATAAAGTATAAAGAATTAAAAATGGATAACATTGAAAATAAAAAACAGAACAAAATAAAATGCAAATAAATTGCCTAAAATATGGCTTGCAGAATGCAAATTAGCTAGAAAATTTTATTTAATTTTGTCTTTTTTCGTCTAATTTTGTTAAATTAGCTAGAAAACTTAGAAGATTTGTCTTTATTTGCAACTTAAAGGCAGTCTATCCCCTATTGTGCTCAACTTTATCTTCACAGGAATGAAAATTCATGCACCGTTGAGCTTGATCGATAATTAAATGATTTAAACCAATCAGAGACAACTTTGATTCCAGAGCTTTTGAATCAAATGGCTGTGTTCCCGTTGTAGTGAAGCTGTGGTTAGAAAAATATGGCTCCCTGTTTGGTTTGTGCGACAGATATGTCAACAGAGAAACAAAATGCTTCCACTATCATCATTTAATTCCAGCAATTAAATCTTCTTGCCACTACCGATAGCTTTTCGCTTGCAGTTTCATGTGTCGTCCACTACTGCAGCTAGGCAAGCCAAAGCAAGCATCGTAATCAGTTATCCGTTGAGGCAGGAAGACCTATTGTTCATATTAGCCAATAAATACCCATATGCAATAGTAATATAAGGATTTAAAAAATATAATTCTGGCTCAGTGGAGTTTTGAACTTTGAGAATGATTGTCTCAACAACAACATGAATATAGAAAAATTAGTTAAAAATGCTAGACAAAAGAATAAAGTTTACAAACCTTGCAGTGAGAGATATGTTGCTGCCAATGGTAACATTGAGGGCCTCAAAATTAAAATGAAATTAAAATTATTGGCCAAAACAGCAAAGATATCAAACAAAGATATCAAAGATTTATTTCAGATTTATTTAGAGCTTTAAATATATCATAAATTAATATCTTAATATCTATATATAAATGTGATTATCTCAGCTTGCTTAAAAATATTAAAAATTTGCTCTATGTTTTGTTTTCCTGCTTGTCTGAAAGGGTTTGCTTGAGAGAAAGGTAACTTATGAGCTTTGATTGACATTCTCTCTTAGTCTTGAACAAATCATGTCAATGACAACAAATGAAAGGGCAAATAGAGTTTTCTTCAAACTTTTATTTTAATTGACAGAAATCAAGTATAAAATTAAGTAGAAAATAAAATATTCTTATGAAGTATAAAATAATGAAAAAATGGATTAAAAATTGAGAATAGATCTCACTAAAACTGACTCCAAACGAATTGCTTCAAATAAAGCTTGCAGAATGTAAAGTAACTAAAAACACTAAACATTTATCTTTATTTGCAACTAAAGTTTTCAATAGCAAGAACATAAATTATATTGAAAAAGTCTAAAAATCTTTAAAAATGGATGTCCAATTTAAAATTCTAAAAATTATGAAATAAAACATACCAATTAGCTTTTCTTTAACCTTTAACTGACACCAAAGAGTCATCTGGGAAAATTTAAAAAAGAAAAGATCAAGTTTCGAGTAGACAGGAATCTGGAAAAATGGAAACAAAACTACGAGAATTGAATTGAGAGTTGAAAGAGCTTTTAGGGTAAATTAAGTAATGTGAATCTCATGTTGAATTATAAAATTAAACTAATGAATATTTTGTTGTGCCATTTTCAACTTTATAAATATAATAGACTGCTTACATAATATAAATACAAAATTCCATGCATATCAAAATGACATGATCATGAAGCAAAATGACAGTGAATGTTTGAAATGAAATGTTTTATCCAGTATGCCAATAGAGTATTTTTGAAAAAAAAACTTGCTTTTTTGGCTATGAGCTTAAGCATTCGTTAAAAAACATGTCTTTGATAAACTGGAGACAGAAATTCATCTGAAAATTAATCTGAATACAAAACTAAAAATCACCAAACAACAATTGACCTGATATGTTATTAATCTGCACATGCCCTTTCTGGCAGCTTATAAATATATTAAACAATTTCAGCGTCAGTTAACATAATATAAAGACAAGGCGATCAAGTGATTTTCTTTTCACAATTTGTAATTCACAATTCAGTTTCCTCTCATAAAATAAGCATTCCATTTCTTACTTCTTTTTTATATCAGTGCAGTTTAATTTGTAGTAATTTAATGTAACTACTTAAAGCAAAGTGCTCAAATTTATTGGGCCTATATAAAGAATGTCATCTGGTCTTATTTTTGTGTAAAGGACAGATGAAAACCATATTTTAATGTCCAAAAAAGTATTGATGAGCTTTGAACACAAAAAAGGTCAAATTGAAAAATGAAAGTAAATTTGATGTCAGGCTGTCTATTAACACAAACAGCTTCTTGTGGCCTCCGTCTGGAAGGTTTATTGAAAGAAATTTGAAACACCGCAAAACGACATTACTTCTTTATAAATAAACTTCAAATCAATCCAGTAAACATTAACCCTATTTAAAGGAGTAAAAAACCAAAAATTCATACCTGCATTTTTCAACAGCCACGCTTCAGGTCGCAGCCAAGCAGCCGCTTCAACTTCATTTGTCGATGTTCTGTTCTCGCTCCATTATCCTTAAAATGAGGAAAAATGCACTTTAATCAATATTGCACTGCGAATTTCTATTTCTCTTTCTTTAAAGAAGTATTTCTTGAACGAACATATAGTGAACAAAAATCTTTGTAAACAACAAATTGAGAGCAGAAACAAAAAAACAGGTTAGGTACTCCATTTAGCCAGTTGTCACGATGTTAGCATTTTATGAAATTCCAAACTATCACTTTAATCGAATGCAAAAGTATCCAAGAAAGATTGAATCACGAATTTTCAAAGTGTCATGCTAAGTTTGAAAAGAAATAAATTTTTACTTATGGACTGTTCTTCATTCAGGAGAAGTGTTCGTCAAAAGCTGAAACATAAAGGCGAACACTTCCATACATTCGCTTTCGATGTATACTTGAATAACGAAGAAAACGGACGAGGAAAAGGAACGAAGAATCCGATACGATAGATTAGTTTTGAAAATTGAAAGCATGTAGCAACAATAACGGAGCAGAATCACAGTTTTGTATTGGAATAGTTTCGCCTGCTTCATTTCGAATAACATGACAACCTAATAATTGTGAATGGCATTATCAATTAACATTAGAGATACTCTTAAATCTTGTACTTGACAAAAAGGTCTTACCTAGGCTTACATGTCGTTGTAGGCCAAGATGAAGACAGGAGTGTTTTGCACCAACACCTCATCTTCGACACTATTGTGCCAACTAATTGAATAGAAAAGAAACCAGGTATTTATAAGCATATGCAAATTTGGACTAGATTCCCGCCAATTTCTGAAACAAAGGTCTCCCGTGCATCCAACAGCCATTCCCGCAAGAATGCATTCAAATTTCCCGCCAATGATGATCTCCTTCACAGCTGCTCGATGCCCAAGAGCTGCAGCGCATTTTCAAAGACAGCAGCCTTACTAGAGGTTATTTACTAGGGGTGTTTGCTGAAGATTTCGCGTAGATTAGCTAATGTTCTAAATGTGATTTTCAGATTGATGTGGAACTATGAGATTTCTTGAGTTTTCAGGCTTTGTTTGTGGGGTCCAAAGAACGGGTGTACACAAATTCCACATTTGGGAATTTTCTAAGGACGTTGCATGATTATATTCCCTGGACCCACGTTTTTCTTATAGTTGCCCAAGCCCTGATTTATCATGTTGTGCCAAGAAATCCCTTAGGAGTCCATCTATTGTTTTATATCTGCACTGACAAGAATAAAGAATCACTTTATCATGCTTTACATCATTTGTTTCAAGCTAGGCCATAAAATTTGCTAAACCCTGTGGAATTCTTTGAATATCCAATTTTGCAACCTTTGTTTTTGCTATGCCATCGTTTCATTACATAACATAACATAACATAACATAACATAACATAACATAACATAACATAACATAACATAACATAACATAACATAACATAACATAACATAACATAACATAACATAACATAACATAACATAACAAAAGCTGTAATGTAGGTTATAAGCCTGTTACAGTTCAATTTAAATTTTTTGTTGTTGGTAAGGGATGCTCCTGAAAAACATGCAAGTTAAAACAAGGTTGTTAATCAAGGTTGTAAAAGAAGTCTTCCATTGCTTCTTCAATCTGATAAACTACGAATGATCAATTTTTTATACCAACGAAAATTTAAAATACATAACTACGAAACTACAGTTCGTTAACGATACCATAGAGGGCATTAAATTTCATAACAGTCCTGTGGCAATTCACAATTAACTCAAAGTCTATTCCAAAAATGATTCCAACCGAGACCCCTATGGAGGGTAAATTTATACCAAGTGGAAACCCAGGTTTTGGATGATGGCAAAACACAAATTTTCTTATATATCTGACTTCTTGCAAATTAAAACATCAAATTGGCACAAGTAAATATTTCTAATAAGTTCGTCAATACGAGGATTTTCTAGGTTTCTGTTAAGCAATGGGATATTAAAAATTAGCATGACACTAAAAAAGAATAGGGAGAAGTATATGAAAATTATTCAAATCACAAGACTGTTCAAAAGAAGGAGAGTCGATTTTCAATGTTTCGTAATTCTTTGTGTGCAGCAAAAAAAAAATATCTTTGAAAGAAAAGTTTGAAAACACTTTCAGAATGCTTAGAATAATTGCTTCCCTAAAACAAGCCAAATTTCGAAAAGCTAGCGAGCCCTTGAAAAGAGATCTGGGCTACAGGCCTAAGCCTTGAACAACAGTCCGTTCAAATCTTGCTCAAAGAACAACGGTCTTAAATAAAACCGAAGTCCGTGCGCATAAATTTTGCTCTGTTTAATAATCTAGACATTTAGGTTACATGTTATTTCTGGAACGAACTTTATCATTTTAAAAGAATTGATAGCGACAGCTGTAATCAATAAAGCTTTTTGCAGGCCTTTTTTGTTTTGAAGTTCAGTCCCTGAAATTAGTATCCCTTTTTAAGTGACAAGCCCCGCAGTCTAAAAATGTCACTAAACTAAATTTCGTCTTCTGGTTTACTCAAGTTATAATCTACAAAATTTTAATTAGGTTCCGCCTCTAGATTTAGATTTCAGAGTACCTTTCATCAGAGGGGGGAATTAATTTTTCAGAGGGGTGGGGGGAGGCAAAATCTCACAAAACAAGCAAATTTGCCGACAAATGACAAAATTTACCGAAAGAGTGCCAAAAACTGTGTTTAAACCGACAGTTTAGCAAAATGTGGGGCTCTTTGTAAAAAACGACAACTTAGTAAAATCAGGGAAAATCTCGTGAGATAAATTAATATATAAATATCTTAAGAAATAAAACAATGAATGTTTTCAGCGAACCATCAAAGCCATCTTCAAAGCCCCAACTATAAATCCATAGGCCAGCAGTGTATCTTTTAACTAAGATGTGATCAAGGAACGCTCATTTATTTGGCAATTTTATCCGGAACTATTAATATAGATTAAAAGATTAGACTAATACGCTTTCATGTCTTTTAGATAATTACTTTTATGAGATTAATTTTTAACTGTAAATTTACGGCATAGGGCACGGAAGACACATTAAAAACAGCAGTCTCGTTGAAGTGTAAATCTTGTCTAAGTATTCGTTTTATTATTACATAAAATACGGTAACACTAAAGGAACTAGGTCTCGGGAGAGGAACGTCCATCAAATGGGCCTATGGCGAAAAGCATTCGTCAACACGGGGGGGGGGGGTCTAGATAAGAATGTTCTTCAAAATAGGCCTTTGGGAAAGAGGATTTGTCAAATTGGCCAACTGTAGAGAAACTTCTGTCAAATTGGGCCACTGTAGAGGATAGTCTACAATGACGAAAATTAACTGCTTCAAAATTGGACACTGATATTCTACCGAAAATTAACTGCTTTAAAATTGGACACTGGGATTCCGTTGTAGAATTAATGATGATAAAGATTATATTTACAAGAATAATCATACAATATCTTTACCTTGAATCCAAAAGAAGTCTTTTGAGATGACTGCTTCACCAGATCAAGAAATCTCTGAATGTCCTTGTACTCTATCGGTTCGCTCCTCAAGTGCTCAAGGATGGTCATCACCATTATCTTCGAAAAAAGTCTACTGCGTTATCAGACTGCAGCCATTCGAAAAACCAAGCAGCTTCTGAATTTTGAATGTGTTCAAATGAACTTTCTAAGCAACTTCCGGTCTAAGCATGCATAATCGACTTACTGTAAAAAGAAGAAAGATCGTTTGTTAATAGAATGGCCACGAAAATGGCGATTGAGAAAATTCTTAGAGAATAGCATAGATATTGGGACACTCGAACTTATCGACTAATACCCAAGAACATTAAAAGATGGTGAACAAAACAGAACAGCATACAAAATAAAGATGAAAAAACAACACTAAAAGGAGCAGGTTAAAAAAGTAGCACGTGTTAGAAAACAGAAAGGCAAAATCAATCACTTTTAGAGTGTTTCTATTTCTCTTCCTGAGCTTTTTGCTGTCTAAAATATTTTAACAGTCTTAAATCATATTTAATCGGGCCTTTTGGTTGACATCTCTTCTTGCTCGGTCACTGAAAGCTATATTAACACGCCCATTGCTCTCAGGATATCAGAGATATGATCCCTGGCCCCTTTGAGACATGTACGTAATACCAGATACTCTTCTAGCGTTCACCCTTTCCAAGTCTCCTTGCCCAACGCACGAACTCAATCCCACAACTCTTTCCTTCCTCCCTAGATCTTGTAAACTTTGGAATACTTTACCCCCTTCCTGCTTTCCAGACTCTTACAACCTGTCTTCATTCAAAACAAAAATATAGAAGCCTGATCGTTTCTCTCTCTCTCTTCCTAATCCCTCCTCCCTTTTCCTTGTTAGCGCTTAGTTCTTGAGCATTGAACATCTGTCTTGCGTTATGTATCTAGTTACGTTGTGTTAAGGAATACAGAATATCACGGTTATATTCGAAAAAAGGATTAACAAGGCTAAGTCGGAGGCTTTCTCCAAAGATAACTTTAAGATCAATTTGGATTCTTCTTTCTTCTGGTCATCTTCCTATGATATTTTAGGGGTATATTTAGTGGACATTTCCCCCGATTGATTTTGCCTTTTAGCAGAGCGTTGATTTTTGCAATCAGCTTGGAAAAAAAGTAAATACTTGCTCCAACTGAACCAGTCCTGGAACAAATACCTATATTTTTTAAATGATTAACAAAACCAAAATTAAGGTCTACAAAGAGTCTAATAGCAAATCACTATTTCTACAGAAAGATCTCAGTATTTATCACTATTTCATACAAGTAAGCTGCAAGTATCAGTAAACTTTGAACAACATTGACAAGTTGTGAACTGTCCATCTATTTAAGAATGTGTCGACTGCTTGTGAAGAGAGCCTTATTTATAAATTGCTGATATCATCCTTATCCACTGTCAGTTAAAAGCGACTCTTCATATGCAAAAACAACACTCCAATGTTGCGATTCTTACTTTACTGCCAATGAAAATACAGGTGATAACAAACTTCCTCAAGGTTTCTAACAAATGCAAACAGCCAATACACATCAGGTTAATGAAAAATCTCATCTTTTGAAGTAACAGTGGGTTACGGTTGAAATGAACAAAAACACAAACCATTATTATTACCATTTCAAAACGAAAATCAATAATCCTTCTAACAAACTTTAACGAAGAAGAAAGAAAATTGACAATATACGATCGCATTACAACATGCTATCAAATAACTTTTAAATGCATTGCTCATACCGTTCTTTCGTCTTCAACTAATCCCTAAACGTACTTGGGTAGAATTCTTTCATGATGGAAGGGGTTATTTGTATGATGCAATTCTTCATCACCTTTCTTCCTGAAAGTTTAGATCCTTTGCAAGCGAATTCATTATCCTGAAAACGTTTTACAGAATGTTCAACTTTTTATCTTTGCCTTGTTTCTCCACCATCTTTTCTTGCACAGAAACACAAGAATCAAAAACGTTTTTTCACAAACTCTGTCAAGTCCATCAGAGAGAAAACTTATCTTGTTTCACTGCTCTCACCACATCTGATTTGCACAGATTATGTAACTGCTTCAAAGTTGAAAATTGAGATTTTTTGTAGCATTTACAATGATTGAAGAATCTATATACGGAAATAACCATACAATAAACTTTACCTCTAGTTTAAAGGTATTCTTCTGAGGTGACTGCTTCATCTGTTAAAGAAACATCCAAATGTCTTTGCACTCCATCGACCTTCTTAGCAATATCATCAAAGTATGGCCATCGCCATTATTTTCCCTAAAAAGAATATATCTAGCTAATGAATGACACCAATGAAAGAACTTTGATCTTAAAATAACAATACCAGCAACAAACAGTTTATCTTACAACATAGACAAGGGAGAGAGGCAAAATGGAAAGCTTCCAGCTACATGGCAATGGCATAGTATAACTATTCAAAAAATGCTTCATCAAATTAAAGATTTTGTGGCGAAGGCTCTCCCTTGAAGCAGCTATCCTATGTAAATGTTTCTCTGTATATATATAGCATTTGGAGCTTATCAACCGACAAGAAACCTTAAAACACTTACAAAAAGACTGTTTAAATACCAAGGAATTTTTTTAGTCTTGGAACATCGTCCAGTTGTGCCTTCATTTCCAGACCAGGGAAAGGGGGTGGCAAGCTACCAGGAGTAAAATTTACCAACCAAGAAACCTTCCCCATTTAACCCACAATCAGGCCATTTCAACGTTCAGCTATTGATTTTATTGACTGACTAATAAAGGACGAAACATGTGACAGTATGAAATCTTTTGCAGGTCCACCTTAGAATATCACATTGAACGACTGTGCCATTCTCAAATGAATGCTAAGATTCCTTTACAATCCAAAACTTTTGCAGTATCATATAGTAAGAAAACAAGTAAGATTTTTTAAGATTTTCAAGTAACAAAACAAAATTTCGAAACTGAAATTGAAACGGGTTCCCCTTTCCAAAAGAAAATAACCCTCCTAGGGTATTCTCTTACCCAAAAAGCTGAAAATGAAAAATGAAAAATGAAAATGAAAAATTGTATTGACTCACTTCATCTCATTTGCAGCAGAAGCTGGCCAAACCAACAGCAGTAGCCCAATTTCAATGAATTCACTTGCATATTACTTACTTCCACTGCATCCAAAAACTGGTAGAATTTGTTTTGATCACTTTTTTTATTTCGATCTGATATCTAAAAAAATGAATGAAAAATGTCAATGTCTCGAGCTGGTTTAGTAAAGCACTATTTTATGCTGGGAAATTCTCGTAAGAATTCTCGAAACACGTGCAAAACTATTTGCACCAGATGAAAAAATTGAATCAGACAACCCCACAACTCCACTATCTGAATTGAGAAAGTAAACTCAGGTCAATATAAACAGATGCTACATAAACAGTCTTCTCTACTGGCTGCTTGTGAAACTGCTTTACGTTTCTTTGTGCAAAAGGCCTTAGAAACTTTCGTACATGACGATATCATACAAAACATGCTTATAGTCTTCAGCAGAGACAAACATGACGCTGTAATCTTATCGTCTGATCTAGGTAAGCAACGATTAAGGTTAGAGATAAATAGGCGATAAAGTGAAAATTTCTGAATAATAACTATAAAATTACATAGTTACCTCTTGAATGCAAATAAACTAGGTTAAGTGAAGTGGCACCAGAAACTGTCAGGTTAATTACACCTTTAGCTATCTTGAACGATTTTTGATAGTGCAATCTTCCAAACAGCAATATATCCCAGTTCAATGAAATTACTTCATCTGTTTTGCGATAAATAAATAAAACTAAATCACCTCTTCTCACCTCAAACGACTTTTCTAAAAGCTGTGAAATTTCTTATTTCAGAACTCTTTCAACTTTGATGTCTTCACACAGTGGCCTAACAATCTGCAGCAACTCCTGTTTAGACAGTAAAGTGGCATCATGTTGCAGATATTCATTTACCATATCTAACATATCAGCAAATTTATCAATTGGAGCTGAATAACTTCAAAAACTTCCCACTTATAATAAATCAAATTTACAGAATATTCCATAAATAAAATGATGATTTGAATTAAAAAGAAAAGCAGACCTTAGCATTGTGTATTCAATTTTGCAAGAAAAGTAAAAAAGAATAAATTTTTTTCAGTTAGAGACACCAACACTTAACTTCAACGCCATTTCATAGCAACTATCTGCACATGCATATTTCAAATAACTATGTTGCCATAAAAATTATATCAAAGCCTAAAAAGAGATGCATTATTCATCATTCATCATTCAATGTCTATTGCCATTGCCATTTTTCTAAGAAAGGGAAAGCCTTATCGAAAAGAGAGCTATTAAATAAGTCAGCTAGTGGCTCAGAGACAACGTCTATTTCCATAGCCATTTTTAAAAGAAAGGGAAAGCTTTATCGAAAAGAGAGCTATTCAATATATCAGCTAGTGGCTCAGAGACAACTTCTATTGCCATAGCCATTTTTATAAGAAAGGGAAAGCTTTATCGAAAAAAGAGCTATTAAAAAAGGCAGCTAGTGACTCAGAGACAACGTCTATTGCTATAGCCATTTTAATAAGAAATGGAAAGCTTTATCGAAAAGAGAGCTATTCAATATATCAGCTAGTGGCTCAGAGACAACTTCTATTGCCATAGCCAATTTTATAAGAAAGGGAAAGCTTTATCGAAAAAAGAGCTATTAAATAAGTCAGCTAGTGACTCAGAGACAACGTCTATTGCCATTGCCATTTTTATAAGAAAGGAAAAGCTTTATCGAAAAGAGAGCTATTAAATATATCAGCTAGTGACTCAGAGACAACGTCTATTGCCATTGCCATTTTTATAAGAAAGGAAAAGCTTTATCGAAAAGAGAGCTATTAAATAAGTCAGCTAGTGGCTCAGAGACAACGTCTATTGCCATTGCCAATTTTATAAGAAAGGGAAAGCTTTATCGAAAAGAAAGCTATTAAATAAGTCAGCTAGTGACTCAGAGACAACGTCTATTGCCATTGCCATTTTTATAAGAAAGGAAAAGCTTTATCGAAAAGAGAGCTATTAAATATGTCAGCTAGTGGCTCAGAGACAACGTCTATTGCCATTGCCATTTTTATAAGAAGGAGAAAGCTTTATCGAAAGAAAGCTATTCAATATATCAGCTAGTGGCTCAGAGACAACGTCTATTGCCATTGCCATTTTTATAAGAAGGAGAAAGCCTTATCGAAAGAAAGCTATTGAATATATCAGCTAGTGGCTCAGAGACAACGTCTATTGCCATTGCCATTTTTAAAGAAGGGAAAGCTTTATCGAAAAGAGAGCTATTAAATATATCAGCTAGTGGCTCAGAGACAACGTCTATTGCCATTGCCATTTTTATAAGAAGGAGAAAGCTTTATCGAAAGAAGCTATTAAATATGTCAGCTAGTGGCTCAAGACAGCGTCTAATGGCTAGCTTTATCGAAAAGAGAGCTATTAAATATGTCAGCTAGTGGCTCAGAGACAACATCTATTGCCATTGCCATTTTTATAAGAAGGAGAAAGCTTTATCGAAAAGAAAGCTATTCAATATATCAGCTAGTGGCTCAGAGACAGCGTCTATTGCCATTGCCATTTTTATAAGAAGGGGAAAGCTTTATCGAAAGAAAGCTATTCAATATATCAGCTAGTGGCTCAGAGACAGCGTCTATTGCCATGGCCATTTTTATAAGAAGGGGAAAGCTTTATCGAAAGAAAGCTATTCAATATATCAGCTAGTGGCTCAGAGACAACGTCTATTGCCATTGCCATTTTTATAAGAAGGAGAAAGCTTTATCGAAAAAGCTATTCAATATATCAGCTAGTGGCTCAGAGACAACATCTATTGCCATTGCCATTTTTATAAGAAGGAGAAAGCTTTATCGAAAGAAAGCTATTCAATATATCAGCTAGTGGCTCAGAGACAACGTCTATTGCCATTGCCATTTTTATAAGAAGGAGAAAGCTTTATCGAAAAGAGAGCTATTGAATATATCAGCTAGTGGCTCAGAGACAACGTCTATTGCTATAGCCATTTTTAAAAGAAGGGGAAAGCTTTATCGAAAAGAGAGCTATTGAATATATCAGCTAGTGGCTCAGAGACAACGTCTATTGCTATAGCCATTTTTTAAAGAAGGGGAAAGCTTTATCGAAAAGAGAGCTATTGAATATGTCAGCTAGTGGCTCAGAGACAACGTCTATTGCCATTGCCATTTTTATAGGAAAGGGAAAGCTTTATCGAAAAGAAAGCTATTCAATAGATCAGCTAGTGGCTCAGAGACAACGTCTATTGCCATAGCCATTTTTAAAAGAAAGGGAAAGCCTTATCGAAAAGAGAGCTATTGAATATATCAGCTAGTGGCTCAGAGACAACGTCTATTGCTATGGCCATTTTTAAAAGAAGGGGAAAGCTTTATCGAAAAGAGAGCTATTAATTATGTCAGCTAGTGGCTCAGAGACAACGTCTATTGCTATTGCCATTTTTATAAGAAGGAGAAAGCTTTATCGAAAGAAAGCTATTCAATATATCAGCTAGTGGCTCAGAGACAACGTCTATTGCCATAGCCATTTTTAAAAGAAAGGGAAAGCCTTATCGAAAAGAGAGCTATTAAATCAGTCAGCTAGTGGCTCAGAGACAGCGTCTATTGCCATTGCCATTTTTATAAGAAGGGGAAAACTTTATCGAAAAGAGAGCTATTCAATATATCAGCTAGTGGCTCAGGGACAACGTCTATTGCCATTGCCATTTTTATAAGAAGGGGAAAGCTTTATCGAAAAGAGAGCTATTAAATATGTCAGCTAGTGGCTTAGAAACAAAGTCAATTGCCATGGCTATTTTAATAAGAAAGGGAAAGCTTTATCGAAAAGAAAGCTATTAAATATATCAGCTAGTGGCTCAGAGACAACGTCTATTGCTATAGCCATTTTTATAAGAAAGGGAAAGCTTTATCGAAAAGAGAGCTATTCAATATATCAGCTAGTGGCTCAGAGACAACGTCGATTGCCATTGCCATTTTTATAAGAAGGGGAAAGCTTTATCGAAAAGAGAGCTATTGAATATATCAGCTAGTGGCTCAGAGACAAAGTCAATTGCCTTGGCCATTTTTATAAGAAATGGAAAATTTTATCGAAAAGAGAGCTTTTGAATATATCAGCTAGTGGCTCAGAGACAGCGTCTATTGCCATTGCCATTTTTATAAGAAAGGGAAAGCTTTATCGAAAAGAGAGCTATTGAATATATCAGCTAGTGGCTCAGGGACAACGTCTATTGCCATTGCCATTTTTATAGGAAAGGGAAAGCTTTATCGAAAAGAGAGCTATTGAATATATCAGCTAGTGGCTCAGAGACAACGTCTATTGCCATTGCCATTTTTATAGGAAAGGGAAAGCTTTATCAAAAAGAGAGCTATTCAATATATCAGCTAGTGGCTCAGAGATATTGTCTATTGCCATTGCCATTTTTAAAAGAAAGGGAAAGCTTTATCGAAAAGAGAGCTATTGAATATATCAGCTAGTGGCTCAGAGACAACGTCTATTGCTATAGCCATTTTTAAAAGAAAGGGAAAGCCTTATCGAAAAGAGAGCTATTGAATATATCAGCTAGTGGCTCAGAGACAACGTCTATTGCTATAGCCATTTTTAAAAGAAAGGGAAAGCCTTATCGAAAAGAGACCTATTGAATATATCAGCTAGTGGCTCAGAGACAACGTCTATTGCTATAGCCATTTTTAAAAGAAGGGGAAAGCTTTATCGAAAAGAGAGCTATTAATTATGTCAGCTAGTGGCTCAGAGACAACGTCTATTGCCATTGCCATTTTTATAAGAAGGAGAAAGCTTTATCGAAAGAAAGCTATTCAATAGATCAGCTAGTGGCTCAGAGACAACGTCTATTGCCATAGCCATTTTTAAAAAAAAGGGAAAGCCTTATCGAAAAGAGAGCTATTAAATCAGTCAGCTAGTGGCTCAGAGACAGCGTCTATTGCCATTGCCATTTTTATAAGAAGGGGAAAACTTTATCGAAAAGAGAGCTATTCAATATATCAGCTAGTGGCTCAGGGACAACGTCTATTGCCATTGCCATTTTTATAAGAAGGGGAAAGCTTTATCGAAAAGAGAGCTATTAAATATGTCAGCTAGTGGCTTAGAAACAAAGTCAATTGCCATGGCTATTTTAATAAGAAAGGGAAAGCTTTATCGAAAAGAAAGCTATTAAATATATCAGCTAGTGGCTCAGAGACAACGTCTATTGCTATAGCCATTTTTATAAGAAAGGGAAAGCTTTATCGAAAAGAGAGCTATTCAATATATCAGCTAGTGGCTCAGAGACAACGTCTATTGCCATTGCCATTTTTATAAGAAGGGGAAAGCTTTATCGAAAAGAGAGCTATTGAATATATCAGCTAGTGGCTCAGAGACAAAGTCAATTGCCTTGGCCATTTTTATAAGAAATGGAAAATTTTATCGAAAAGAGAGCTTTTGAATATATCAGCTAGTGGCTCAGAGACAGCGTCTATTGCCATTGCCATTTTTATAAGAAAGGGAAAGCTTTATCGAAAAGAGAGCTATTGAATATATCAGCTAGTGGCTCAGAGACAACGTCTATTGCCATTGCCATTTTTATAAGAAAGGGAAAGCTTTATCGAAAAGAGAGCTATTGAATATATCAGCTAGTGGCTCAGAGACAAAGTCAATTGCCATAGCCATTTTTAAAAGAAAGGGAAAGCCTTATCGAAAAGAGAGCTATTAAATCAGTCAGCTAGTGGCTCAGAGACAGCGTCTATTGCCATTGCCATTTTTATAAGAAGGGGAAAACTTTATCGAAAAGAGAGCTATTCAATATATCAGCTAGTGGCTCAGGGACAACGTCTATTGCCATTGCCATTTTTATAAGAAAGGGAAAGCTTTATCGAAAAGAGAGCTATTAAATATGTCAGCTAGTGGCTTAGAAACAAAGTCAATTGCCATGGCTATTTTAATAAGAAAGGGAAAGCTTTATCGAAAAGAAAGCTATTAAATATATCAGCTAGTGGCTCAGAGACAACGTCTATTGCCATTGCCATTTTTATAAGAAGGAGAAAGCTTTATCGAAAGAAAGCTATTGAATGTATCAGCTAGTGGCTCAGAGACAACGTCTATTGCTATAGCCATTTTTATAAGAAAGGGAAAGCTTTATCGAAAAGAGAGCTATTCAATATATCAACTAGTGGCTCAGAGACAACGTCTATTGCCATAGTCATTTTTATAAGAAGGAGAAAGCTTTATCGAAAAGAGAGCTATTGAATATATCAGCTAGTGGCTCAGAGACAACGTCAAAAATGCAATGGCAATAGACTTGTCTCTGAGCCACTAGGCTATGATATTCATATAGCTTTCTTCGATGAAAGCTTTCTCCTTCTTATAAAAATGCCATGGCAATAGACGTTGTCTCTGAGCCACTAGCTGATATATTGAATAGCTCTCTTTCGATCAAGCTTTCTCCTTCTTATAAAAATGGCAATGGCAATAGACGTATGTCTCATGAGCCACTAGCATGATATATTAATAGCTCTTCTTTCGATAAAGCTTCCCCTTCTATAAAAATGCAATGCAATAGACGTTGTCTCTGAGCCACTAGCTGATTATTTAATAGCCTCTTTTCGATAAAGCTTTCCCCTTCTTATAAAAATTGCATGGCAATAGACGTTGTCTCTGAGCCACTAGCTGACTATTTATAGCTCTCTTTTCGATAAAGCTTTCCCCTTCTATAAAAATGGCAATGGCAATAGACGCTGTCTCTGAGCCACTAGCTGATATATTGAATAGCTTTTCTTTCGATAAAAGCTTTCCCTTCTTATAAAAAATGGCCATGGCCAATAGACGCTGTCTCGAGCCACTAGCTGATAACATATTTAATAAGCTCTCTTTTCGATAAAAGCTTTCCCTTCTTATAAATAAGCAATGGCAATAGACGTTGTCTCTGAGCACTAGCTGATTATTCAATAGCTTTCTTTCTATAAAGCTTTCTCCTTCTTAATAAAAATGGCAATTGGCAATAGACGTTGTCTCTGAGCCACTAGCTGATATATTGAATACTTTCTTTCGATAAAGCTTTTCTCCTTCTTATAAAAATGGCAATGCAATAGACGTTGTCTCTGAGCCACTAGTGATATATTCAATAGCTCTTTCTTTCGATAAAGTTTCTCCTTCTTATAAAAATGGCCTATGGCAATAGATGTTGTCTCTTGAGCCACTACTATAATTGAATAGCTTCTTTTTCGATACAAGCTTTCTCCTGTCTTATAAAAATTGGCAATGCCAATA
>NW_027019299.1:5812894-5879722 GCF_013076305.1 Rhopilema esculentum
TCTCATGGGAGGAGGAGTATCGTCTCATGGGAGGAGGAGTATCGTCTCATGGGAGGAGGAGTATCGTCTCATGGGAGGAGGAGTATCGTCCCATGGGAGGAGGAGTATCGTCTCATGGGAGGAGGAGTATCGTCTCATGGGAGGAGGAGTATCGTATCATGGGAGGAGCGGTGCCTCAAAGGAGAAGTGTCAAAGAAGTCTTGGAGAGGAGGATTATCGTGGAGTCTTGGAGAGGAGGAGTCTCAGGGGAAGGCTGAGTGTTGTCTGATGGAAGGATGAGTGTTGTCTGATGGAAGGTTGTCTTATGGGAGGAGGAGGAGCGGTGCCTCAAAGAAGAAGTGTCGTTGTCTCAAAGGAGAAGTGTCAAAAAGTCTTGGAGGGGAGGAGTTGGTCATGGGAAGTCAAGTTATGTCAAGGGAAGAGTATTGCTATGTTAGAGGAGTATTATGTAATGGGTATTATTGTTAGAGTATTGCTATGTTAGAGGAGTATTATGTAATGGGTATTATTGTTAGAGTATTGCTATGTTAGAGGAGTATTATGTAATGGGTATTATTGTTAGAGTATTGCTATGTTAGAGGAGTACTATGTAATGGGTATTATTGTTAGAGTATTGCTATGTTAGAGGAGTATTATGTAATGGGAGTGTCATGCTGTGGATTGTTGTGTTTTGTTTAAGTATACGAGAGAGAGACGCAAAAAATGTAAGACACAGGTAAACATGGCCTACAAGATAAACAGCGATTTCCAAATAGCCTATAAGCCTATAAGTTCTATAATGTACGTGATATGCTGCTCTGCCATTTCTTGTTTCAGTAACTCTCCTGAAAAGGTCTTGGAGACATGTGATTTAAGAAACAAGTTCTACGTAATAACATACACTAAAATAATTTACTCTACAATAATCGCTGCAATAACTCTCTAGAAGAAAATTGGAAAAAGTTCTAAGTCTAGACAACAACAAAATTATTTTTTCGGCATTTCGGTTTCAAAAGTATGTCTATCAAAAATTGGAAATTGGAAAAAGGCCAAACATTAAAACAAATTACACTACAAGAATTGTTTGTGCTTGAAATGCTGCAATAATCTGGGCCTTTTCTTGTTCTCTTTTGCAACTAGTTTCCAAAGTCTAGCACGACAACTTTCTCGTCTTTTGCTGGTAGCTGGATCTCAATTTGACGTCTTTTTGCTGCTTCTTGTTCTTTGCAAAAACTGCAGAGTGGACCAAAACGTCTTTCTGCTTCTTCAAAGTCCTCTTCAAAGTCTTCAAAGACCTAAAAAAATAAGAGGACCTCCTCAGTTCCCTGTCAATCTTGTTGTTTCATCAGAGCCTACGAAAACAAAAAGAAAGAAAGATTAAACAAGCAACGAATGAACAAGAAAAAAACCCCTCCCCCTACCCCCCTGCCCCGCCCCCCTGCCCCCACCCTACCCCCGTCGCACGTGTGCGACCGCTCACGGCCGCGGCCACAGCCGCCGGCCGGCCGACCCAGCTCCCCGGCCCTGGCCCCACCCCATCCCCCCTGCGGACCGGGGGATGGGGGGGGCCAGGACCGGGGAGCTGGGTGGCTAGGCTAGCAATTGCAGCCGAGGCTGTAAACAATTGCACATGATTGAAGAGGAAACTGTTTTACGCCGGTTAGGCCGGGTAAAACAGTTTCCTACTAACCTGAACTGAGTCGAGACTCAGTTCAAGTTAGTGGGGTATCCCGCGCCGCCGCATACTTACCTGCCCCCCTCTGAAAAAAAGCAGGAAATCCAATTTAGAAAGGAAGAAAAAAAGGCATACTTACGCACCTTAAAGCCTTCTCTGGGCATGTTTTGAAACTGGCTAGCGATTTGAAAGGTTTCCGTCGGGTTAACGATTCTTTGCTTTTCTATATGTGGACCACGGTTCATGATGATGAATTTCTGAAAGTGGAAAGTGATGTGGGTGAGACTTTGGCACGCATAGCAGCATTTTAAATTTCGAAGCGGACAACACGCAAAGTGACCATTATCAATCTATTTATTTTTTATATTTTATCTATATATACATTACTTTTATTTATATTTATTTAGAATTTTGAACTGCATTTAAAACCTTGCGAAATTCCGCTCACGAATATCAGCCCAAGTCAAAGAGACAAATAAAGAAATAACGAGAGACATACCAACAGAAAAAAATTTTATAGTCAACAATCAAATAATTTTCTAACCTAGTTTCTAAATGACTTTAGCCTTTTGGCTGTTAAGTCTTAATGAAATTATGCAGAAAACATTTGGCATCATCTTCGTTGGATTGATTGGGTTGCTTCTTCCTCGCATTTGCTCTCTTTTCGCCAACATCTAAATTAAAAAGAAAGCAGAAATTCAGCATTCGAAAATAGCAGAATAACATTGCCAGTAACCAAGAATGATAAAAAATTAACAGCTAGTTCTCAAGGTTAAAAAATTTCGCATGTGCTGAACACAATAAAAACAATAAATGTGATTCTGAAATGTGATTCTGAAATGTGATGAAATGGTCCATAAAAATAGGCAAATTTAAAGAATTAAGCAATTTTTCCAAAGTTTATTTGCAATTAAACGATTTAAAAACAGAAGATTTTGCAGTTGCCAACCGTAATCTTATAATAAATTGGAATAGAGAGTAGAGTCTTGCAATCTGATCTTAAGAAACGTTTTAATACTCAAATTTTGGAAAGGTTGGAAAAGGATAAAGGTTGGTAAAAAAAGTATTTTTGCATAATAGTTTTTCTTTTAAACTTTAAACACCTACATAAATCTCAGTCAAATTGTGTTTAGAGTGTCGAAACAAACATTAAATAAATGAGAGCTAAAACTAATTCATCAGATATTCATAACTTGTTAAAGTTTGAGTGCCCCAAAAACCTGAATTCAATAAAAAGTCAACTCAAATTAAATTTTTGATAAAAATTGATCATTAAAAAGTCTTAGAAAAGAAGGACTTTTTGTTTATGATGCCAAAGATTTCTTCGTGAATCCATTTTTAGAACCCACTCCAAATGCCACAAAAATTGAGCAATTTTTGGAATTATTACTCTTTATTAGAAAGAAAATGGGTAGAATATTATGATTCGTTTTTGGTGAAAAATGAACCTTTTTAAAAAATTAGAAAAGTTTGCGAAAAAACTTATTCATATTATAACTTGATGAGCAAAGAAAAATGTTTTCTTAACACTGGATAAAAATTTGTCAATAACGATCAAAGCCAATCAGATTCCATTGCATAAAGTTTAAAGCTGTGATCAATTCAAACTGACGATTTTGTGTTTAAATTCAGTGTATGCAATTAATCCAAAGTTGAATTTTTTTGATCATTAATCACGTCCGTAATTTTTTTCATGTCCATTTTTGAACTTTCACTAACATCTTATCGACATTTTGTAACAGTTGATTAGAAATAATGTTATAAATGATAATGCAATCAAAATGAATATTTCGATTTGTGATACCCAGTTATCAGGTCTCGACATATCACATGGCATTTATATTTAGAACATGATAAAAGAATATACACTCTCCTCCAAAAATAATTCGAACGGTCGAGCAAAATTATTGGCCTAAAATTCATTTGCGCCAAGAAAGTGAAAAATCATTAATAAATTTTGGAGGGAAGATAAAACGAAAGCGTCATCTATTTAACAAAACAATCAAAAGAGCATATTCAAAACTCTGTTTTATGAGAAATCGAATTCAAAACTAGAAAAATTTTGTTTTATTCTTAAAAGTTGAACAGAAAATAATTGAGAACCAGCCCGTCAAAAAAATATTTCTTGTGGCTAAATTAGCAAAATATTTTTTAGCAAAAAGCGAAACTAGAAAAAGCAATCAAGGAATGACCTATAACTTATCAGCTAAGTGTACATCTGGTTTGAAAAAGTTTTTTCGACAAATCTAGTGTTAATGGAAGAATTTCAGTAAAGTTCTAAGGTAGCATTAGGCCTAATGGAGCAGTTATATTGTTCTTTGGAGACTTTTCTCAAAGATCTGAATGTAATTGAAAATACTATTGATTTTTTGGCTTTCTATGAAAAATGAAACGAATCCGGTTCCTCGAAAATGCAGCAACAGTTAATTTAAAAAAATTACTTTATATCTGAAAAGGTGTTCCTCGCTATTTCATTGAAAAATTGTGTTGTTCAATTCCTTGCTGACTCTGTGCTGTTAATTTGGATGGACTTTGGATGGATTAAATGATGGATGGACTTTAATTTTAAACATATTGCGCACATGATGATCTGTTTCATGATTGGCTGAAATTCTGACATGATTTCTATTGTCATTTTTTAAATATTATTTAATTACTTTTCTTCCGTTTTATTTACTTGACCCTGTACTGACACAACATTGGCTTCTGTTCGAATACTTTTGGGAGAAAAGTGTATATCTAAAAAGATAATATATATATATATATATCTGTACCTTTGTATGTTTAGCTGGTGACTTTCACAAATAGCAGCTAATTGTTTCTGGACAGCCAGCCTTTGCCCTGCAAATAAAGGGAATATCCATCAACAAAAAGTAAAGCATAATGAAACATAAACAATAAAATCAAAGAAACATGAGCAATTACAAAAGTTAGGGCAGTATTTAGGGACAAATGATAAACAATCAACAGTAAATTGTGTAGGCCATCAATCAGCTATTTAAGCTCATTTGAAGATCATCTTCTGGTGCATAAGTCAACTTTATACAAATCTTAAGACTCAGAAAAATAAAACTAAAATTAATATCTTATTCAGTGTAATGAAATGATATTAAGCTGAATATTACAAACAAAATAATATAGGTCACAGTATTGTATTAACATACGAATAGAAATTGATAGATATTAACATAAGTAATAGGATACAAAAGTATATGTCACTAAAAATCCCTATATCTTAGTACCCAATAGAAAAAGTCTCTTATGAAATTTTTGATAAAAATCTATAATGAAAAAGTCTTAGAAAAAAAAGACTGTTTGTTTATGATATCAAGGATCCAAAAACTTCGTGAATCCATTTTTAGAACCCACTTCAAATGCCACAAAATTGAGCAATTTTTGGAATTATTACTCTTTATTAGTAAGAAAATGGGTAGAATATTATGATTCGTTTTTGGTGAAAAATTAACCTTTTTAAAAAATTAGAAAAGTTTGCGAAAAAACTTATTCATATTATAACTTGATGAGCAAAGAAAAAAAATTTCTTAACACTGGATAAAAATTTGTCAATAACGATCAAAGCCAATCAGATTCCATTGCATAAAGTTTAAAGCTGTGATCAATTCAAACTGACGATTTTGTGTTTAAATTCAGTGTATACAATTAATCAAAAGTTGAATTATTTTATCATTAATCACGTCCGTAATTTTTTTCATGTCCATTTTTGAACTTTCACTAACATCTTATCGACATTTTGTAACAGTTGATTAGAAATAATGTTATAAATGATAATGCTATCAAAATGAATATTTCGATTTGTGATACCCAATCAGGTCTCGACATATCACACGGCATTTATATTTAGAGCATGATAAAAGAATATACACTCTCCTCCAAAAATAATTCGAACGGTCGAGCAAAATTATTTGCCTAAAATTCATTTGCGCCAAGAAAGTGAAAAATCATTAATAAATTTTGGAGGGAAGATAAAACGAAAGCGTCATCTATTTAACAAAACAATCAAAAAAGCATATTCAAAACTCTGTTTTATGAGAAATCGTTCTCAAAAGTAGAAAAATTTTGTTTTATTCTTAAAAGTTGAATAGAAAATAATTGAGAACTAGCCCGTCAAAAAAATATTTCTTGTGGCTAAATTAGCAAAATAATTTTTTAGCAAAAAGCGAAACTAGAAAAAGCAATCAAGGAATGACCTCTAACTTATCAGCTAAGTGTACATCTGGTTTGAAAAAGTTTTTTCGACAAATCTAGTGTTAATGGAAGAATTTCAGTAAAGTTCTAAGGTAGCATTAGGCCTAATGGAGCAGTTATATTGTTCTTTGGAAACTTTTCTCAAAGATCTGAATGTAATTGAAAATACTATTGATTTTTTGGCTTTCTATGAAAAATGAAACAAATCCGGTTCCTCGAAAACGCAGCAACAGTTAATTTAAAAAAATTTTTGATATCTGGAAAGGTGTTCCTCGCTATTTCATTGAAAAATTGTGTTGTTCAATTCCTTGCTGACTCTGTGCTGTTAATTTGTTTTGCGGGTGCAATGAAATGATGGATTAAATGATGGATGGACTTTAATTTTAAACATATTGCGCACAAGATGACCTGTTTCATGATTGGCTGAAATTCTGACATGATTTGTATTGTCATTCTTTAAATATTATTTAATTACTTTTCTTTCGTTTTATTTACTTGACCCTGTACTGACACAACATTAACTTCTGTTCGAATACTTTTGGAAGAAAAGTGTATATCTAAAAAGATAATATATATATATATATATATCTGTACCTTTGCATGTTTAGCTGGTGTCTTTCACAAATAGCAGCTAATTGTTTCTGGACAGCCAGCATTTGCCCTGCAAATGAAGTGAATATCCATCAACAAAAAGTAGAGGCATAATGAAACATAAAAAATAAAATCAAAGAAACATGATCAATTACAAAAGTTGGGCAGTATTTAGGGACAAATAATAAACATTCAACAGTAAATTGTGTAGGCCAGCAATCAGCTAATTAAGCTCATTTGAAGATCATCTTCTGGTGCATTAGTCAACTTTATACAAATCTTAAGACTCAGAAAAATAAAACTAAAATTAATATCTTATTCAGTGTAATGAAATGATATTAAGCTGAATATTACAAACAAAATAATATAGGTCACAGTATTGTATCAACATAAGAATAGATATTAATAGATATTAGCATAAGTAATAGAATACAAAAGTATATGTCCCTAAAAGTATAAGTCGTAACCAATAGAAAAAGTCTCTTAAAATGCAGACAACATATATAAATATATATATATATGTTATCAAAGATAAATAAATATTTTTACCTTTGAATGTCTTTGGGGTGACTTTCACAACCAGCAGATTTTTGTTTCCAGACGACCAGCGGTTTACCCTGTGAAAAAAGTGAACATCCATCAACAGAAAGAAAGGCAGGATAAAACAAACAATAAATGGAAGCATAATGAATTATTAGGAAAATTTGTAGGTTGGCATTCAAATATTTAAGCATATTTGCATAGAGACATTTTGTGTTACATAGATGATGATCAGAATACATTTAAGAAATTATCTTCCAATGCATCGTTAATCAATAATCATTTTACAAAAAATCTTTCAGAACAGTGAAACTTTAAATAATAATCTTATTTAATGTAACAACTGGTTCCTTATCAACAAAATAATATTGGTCACAATAATCCATCATATAAAACCATATATTGATCCATATAAGACTGATTATTGTTTCCAACATCAATCAGTTCTATAATATTTCACAGTGTGCCTGAGAACTTTTGACAATAAATTGGCAAAGTTTCATTTTTTGAGTATATATATTATAATTATTGGATTTTTGTTAGCAAATATAGTTAATAAATATTTAATGTAATATATATATTTTTATATTAAAAAATATAAAGAAAACATTTCTACCTTTGCATGTCTTGCAGGTGAGCTTCACAGGCAGTAGATAATTGCTCATGGACATCCAGCCCTTGTCAACAAAATGAAGAGTTATTATAAAAATCAAAAAGACCAAAAAATAAATCTAGATAAAAGTAAGAAAAGACAAGATAATCATTTTAGCTTGTCTGCATAAATATATTTTACATAATAAAGATAAGTATCTGGAAGGTGCCAGACTTCACTGAAAATTGAGTTAATCAAGTTTCTTGAATCTGTCCATTAAGTTTGAGTAAATATAATGGTAACAACTTGCTCTCCATAACTATTTGTAGCTCAAACGTTACAATTTTGAAAATCATTTATCAAATGATTATATCAAATGTCAAATGTCAAGATGAGAATTGGCACTACATTACAAAAATATTGTCTTGGTAAGACATCTAAAGTAAGTAAAATTCTAAATAATTTTTACAAACCTTGATGGCACCTTTTTCATTCAATTCCAAGACATCTTAAATGCTAGCCCTCAAATTAAAAAAAAGATAAGATGTTAGTACATTTGGCAAACTGTAAAGATATCAAACATGAAGAAATTTAGAACTGAGGGGGTGGCCTTGAAAGGAAACAGACACCAGCATATAGATTTTTCTTGTATAATCTATGATTACTTAGACTTTCTTTATATTAAAGAGAGAAGTATGACATGCTACAATATATAAGTAATTCAACCTCTGATATGTAAAAAGCACTCAAATATTCTATAAAAAACAAAGCTCCCATTTTAAAGATGCATCAGACATAAATTAATAGCTGACTTACAACTGAAAATATATCCTTATTTAATGTTAATTAAAGACCTTCAACATTGAACATTAAATTTTATCAAAATGGGGTTTGACAACTTGAAAAAATAATTGTCTCAAAACCAGGTTCATGAAAGAAAATTCAGTGAAAGTTTGGATCAAATGTACTCAGTAAATATAACAAGGAGTATTTACAAACCTTAGTAACATCTTCCTCATAGGACTTCACAAAACTTGACATAATGATCTTGAAACAAAAAGCAAAGGAAAGAAAGTTATTTCTAGATTCAAAAATCTGCAGAAACCTGGCATAAAAAATGTGCATTTCTCATTATTTTCATCACCAGGATAAAAAATTGCAGTGCAGCATCAAAAATAAACACATCCTTGCTCTAATTCAATTAAAGATCTTTCAAAATAAACATCAAATTCCAGCATAGCAGTGTTTCTGGCTTGAAAAATGATTGTCTCAAAAATGTATAATTTTTTATATTATATATGGTAGACACATCAAAAAGGAATTAAAACTCAGTGAGATATTTCATCAAATATTAAACAAACAAAGGGGTTTATACAAACCTTGCTGATCTCTAGCTCACAAGAATTAACCACACTTGACATGTTGAACTTGAGAAAAAAATAAATGAAAAAGTTATTTCCAAGCACAAAAATTTTTCAGAAATTCGATACAAAAAATGCTAATTTCTCATTATATGCATCACCAGAATAAAAAGTTGTAGTGGAATGTTGGAAATAAATACCTGTTGGAAGTAATATAAGGATTTAAAAAATACAGTCCTGGCTCAGTGGAGTTTTGAACTTCGAGAATGATTGTCTCAACAACAACATAAATATAGAAAAATTAGTTAAAAATGCTAGACAAAAGAACAGAGTTTACAAACCTTGCATATTTGTTGCCAATAGTAACATTGAGGGCCTTAAAATCAAAATGAAATAAAAATTATTTAAATATTGGCCAAAACAGCAAAAATATCAAACAAAGACATAAGATATTTATTTCACATTTATTTAGAGCTTTAAATATATCATAAATTAATATCTTAATATCTATATATAAATGTGATTATCTCAGCTTGCTTAAAAATCTTAAACATTTGCTCTATGTTTTGCTCTCCTGCTTGTCTGAAAGGGTTTGCTTGAGAGAAAGGTAACTTATGAGCTTTGATTGACATTCTCTCCCAGTCTTGAACAAATCATGTCAATGACAACAAATGAAAGGGCAAATAGAGTATAAAATTAAGTATAAAATGAAGTATTATAATAAAGTATAAAATAATGACAAAATGGATTAAAAATTGAGAATAGATCTCACTAAAACTGACTCCAAACGAATTGCTTCAAATAAAGCTTGCAGAATGTAATGTAACTAAAAACACTAAAACATTGTCTTATTTGCAACTAAAGTTTTCAATAGCAAGAACATAAATTATATTGAAAAAGTCTAAAAATCTTTAAAATGGATGTCCAAATTAAAATTCTAAAAATTATGAAATAAAACATACCAATTAGCTTTTCTTTAACCTTTAACTAACACCAAAGAGTCATCTGGGAAAATTTGAAAAAGAAATAATCAAGTTTCGAGTAGACAGGAATCTGGAAAAATGGAAACAAAACTACAAGAATTGGATTCAGAGTTGAAAGAGCTTTTAGGGTAAATTAAGTAATGTGAATCTCATGCTGAATTATAAAATCAAAATAATGAAAATTTTGCTGTGCCATTTTAAACTCTATAAATATATTAGAGCTTACATAATATAAATACAAAATTCCATGCATAGCTTGAATGAAATTTGAAGCAAAATGACAGTGAATGTTTGAAATGAAATGTTTTATCCAGGATGCCAATAGAGTATTTTTGGCTATGAGCTTAAGCATTTGTTAAAAAACATGTCTTTGATAAACTGGAGACAGAAATTCATCTGAAAATTCATCTGAATACAAAACTAAAAATCACCAAACAACAATTGACCTGATAATGTTATTAAGCTTCACATGCCCTTTCTAGCAGCTTATAAATATATTAAACAATTTCAGCTTGATTAAAATATATCAAAGACAAGGACAATACAAGTGATTTTCTCTTCACAATTTGTAATTCACAATTCAGTTTCCTCTCATAAAATAAGCATTCCATTTCTTACTTCTTTTTTATATCAGTGCAGTTTAATTTGTAGTCATTTAACGTAACAAATTAAAGCAAAGTGGTCAAATTTATTGGGCCTATATAAAGAATTTCATCTGGACTTAATTTTGTGTAAAGGACAGATGAAAACCATATTTTAATGTCCAAAAAAGTATTGATGAGCTTTGAACACAAAAAAGGTCAAATTGAAAAATGAAAGTAAATTTGATGTCAGGCTGTCTATTAACACAAACAGCTTCTTGTGGCCTCATTACTTCTTTATAAAAATACTTCAAATCAATCCAGTAAACATTTACTCTATTCAAAGGAGTAAAAAACCAAAAATTCATACCTGTATTTTTCAACGGCCATGCTTGACGTCGCAGCAAAGCAGCTCCTTTAACTTCATTTGTCGATGTTCTGTTCTCGCTCCATTATCCTTAAAATGAGCCAAAATGCACTTTTATCAATATTGCACTGCGAATTTCAATTTCTCTTTCTTTAAAGGAGTATTTCTTGAACGAACATATAGTTTACAAAAATCTTTGTAAACAACAAATTAAGAGCAGAAACAACAAAACAGGTTAGGTACTCCATTTAGCCAGTTGTCACGATGTTAGCATTTTATGAAATTCCAAACTATCACTTTAATCGAATGCAAAAGTATCCAAGAAAGATTGAGTCACAAATTTTTAAAGTGTCATGCTAAGTTTGAGAAATAAATAAATTGTTTTTACTCATGGACTGTTCTTCATTCAGGAGAAGTGTTCGTCAAAAGCTGAAACATAAAGGCGAACACTTCCATACATTCGCTTTCGGTGTATACTTGAATAACGAAGAAAACGGACGAGGAAAAGGAACGAAGTATCAGATACGATAAATCAGTTTTAAAAATCGAAATTATATAGCAACAATAACGGAGCAGAATCACAGTTTTGTGCTGGAATAGTTTCGCCTGCTTCATTTCATTTAGCATTACAACATAATTCTGAAAGCCGTTATCAATCAACATTAGACATGCACTTGACAAAAAGGTCTTACCTAGGCTTACATGCCGTTGTAGGCCAAGATGAAGACAGGAGTTTTTTGCACCAACACCTCATCTTCGACACTATTGTGCCAACTAATTCAATAGGAAGGAAACCAGGTATTTATAAGCATATGCAAATTTGGAATAGATTCCCGCCAAATTCTGAAACAAAGGTCTCCTGTGCATCCACCAGCCATTCCAGCAAAAATTCATTCAAATTTTCCGCCAATGATGATCTCCTTCACACCACAGGGAATTTCAAAAGGCGGAGGACGGGGGTGTGCAATTTTGTAATATGAAAACATACACTTAAATTTATAAATCTTTTAAAATCCTGCCCCCAAATTTCGATACAATATGAAACATATACCCTTAAATTTAATTCAAGCTTGAAAAAATCTATCAATTCAATCAAGTAAATAAAAACACCTTTTTTGAAAATGATATCCCAAAATTTAAGAACATGCTAAAAATAAATCCCAACATTTAAGACCAAAATTTATGACCAGTGCTTTTAATGCGACCTTCAGTTTTTCTGTATATTTAGGTGACATGGAGTCTTAGAATTTCTTGACTCTTCAGGATGTTTGTAGGATCCCGTGAAAGATTGTACAATAATCAACATATATTTCTAATGGCCTAAGGACGTTGCATGATGATACTTTGCTTGTTTGAACCCCCTAATCTTTAATAGTTGTCAACGCCTTGTTTTATCAGTGTTTTGAAAAGAAATCGCTTGGGAGTCCATCTTTTTGTTTTTATATCTGTACTGAAAAGAAGTAAGAATCACTTCACGTTTTGCACCCTTTGATCCAACCTTCGTCGAACAATCGAGGTACACCTCGTGGGACTTCTTTGAATGTCCAATTTCGCAATCCATATTTTTCAACTCTGGACCCCCTTTGAGGGATTTGGTTACTGCTTGTGTTGTCAAAGATTTTCACATTTTACAAAATCCGTGCACAAAAATATTGTTGGTCGACAAATATTGCAAATCGACACAGATTGGAGTCCGAAAGAAACAAAGGATCGAGGTTAATCCCTTAAAATTTGGCTTTTTTTATAACAGCTATCACGATAATGAATTGATAATTGTTCATACAATGATAATACCAATAGGTTGAGAAAACTGGTACCAACAATGATGTTCCTACATTTTAAGTCAAATTATTATACACTTTTCACATTAAATCCAAGAAAATTACTGAAATAAAAAACAGCTCCTCCTTGAATCATATCAAATGTGTGCCATCGAAAAAAAAGCTGGCAAAGCAACAAAACAACAATGCAACAATAAAAGATATAATTTTTATGAAAGGAATTAAAAATGTAAACAGACAACATCTGCTTGAAATTCATATAATATCATATCAAGATAATAATTTATTGCACAAAGTTTTTCAGGTTGCTTTTGAAAAATCTTATGATAAACCATTGCCAAAGGTGTCAAAACATTCAATTCTTGCAAGCAGGAAGTTCCAAAATCTTTCATTATGAATATTTACTAGTCTATATGAAGTAAATGAGCGTTCTATATCTTATGTAATTTATCATTTTACTAATTGAATGCAAAAAAGAATTCGACAAATTTTGATGAGTGAAAAAGTTTAAAAAAGTCTTAAATAAATGTACAATATAGACACTTTTAATTGTTTTTGGTCGTTGGCTCACCCTCTTACTGTTCATTTTTATGTCTATTAAATTTTATACAGTTGCTTTAATCATTCTTGCAGATTTGGCTGCATTTGTATTCTCGTTAGATTGCAAAGACCATGTACCTCCTGCTAACAACGATGTTCAAAATTGGACTGTCCAAAAGTAAACTTCCAAAAGTTTATTCTTAAACATTTCATTTATCTTTGTCTTAGATTGTTTGACCTAGATCAGCTTTTTTGTCTTCTGGAGGTGTAGAAAGAACTTGCATTGAGTAACAAAGCACATCATAATTTAAAATGTAAAATCAGCCTTGCTGATTTCGAGATTGTTGAGCTGTTGAGTCAGAAAATGTAAGCGAAAGATTGCAGATAATTGTGACATGTAAGTAAGAAGATGATCGATCAAAAGCTTTGCAGCAAAAAGCTTCTGGAATAATTGCGAAATTTTCAAATATACAAAGACTTTTTGCTACTGTTAATTTTCTTTAAACAATAAGTCCACAGTCTTGGAAAAATAGTCAAGTTTAGAAGAGGATTTTGTGCTCAAAAATTGACTCAAAACGATCAAAATTGAGTAAAAATCAATGTAGATATGCAAGGGGAGCTGTTTTATGAAAAAATTGAGACTTTTTATCATGTGTTGATTTTCCATAAAAAGTAAATCTCTAAAAGTTTTTAAAATGGTCAAATTTTGCAAAGAGGCAAATATTCTAACGGCGCTGATTATTATAAATTAAACGTAAGAAGATCTTCAATTTTTTGTCAATAGCATGGGAGAAATGTGTATATGCGATAAACTAAACAATGAATTTAGCTACTAACCTCCATAATGCCCAAATTCCCTTTTGGCCTTGTTTAGCCTCTCTCATTGACTAGAAGTAAGATCAAAGCTATGTAAAAACCAAAGATATACCAATTATGGCATTAAAAAAACGAAACATTTTACAACATACTAAAAGGTTTTTCACCTGAGACTCCTCGGACTATAAAACTTCAGAATAAGGGTCTGGAAGAACAAGATGGAAAATAGGAAAGTTCTTTTGAACCCTTATTCTGACGGATCCTTATTCTCATTTTGGCTTTCGGACCATTATTATGACATTTTATACTCTGAGGAGTGTCAGAAGAAAAAGCTTTTAGTATCTTGTAGTATTTTTGTACCTCCAAAAAATTGTTCATATATTGATCTGAATACTTCAACATAGGAACTTTTGCTTTGGCATCCAAAAAACCTTTTTGCTTCTAAACTGCAATAAGATTTTGAATGGTCGTTCCTTATTAAAGGTTCTCTAGAGACAGGATGGTAATGATGTCATTAATTCAATTTTAGGGTTTTTCTATTTGAAGTCTAAGCATTAAAATATCATCTGAGGTGATTCTGTTGACAATCGGCTGAAATATTGTCATCGGGAAAATATAAAATGTTTACTGTGATCTTGCCTGGTCCAATAAACTTAATATAGGGAGTTTTTTATAATATCATATGTTATTTGCTACTATCTGGCAAAGTTATGGAAGTTGAGTATCAATTTTACTTTATTAATCTCAATTGAAAAATGAGAATCAATTAAGTATTCTGCTGCTCATATTGGAAACATGGAGGAGAACATCGCGAAAAGTGATGCACAGAGACCTTGGTAGAAATGGGAACAGATGTCTTACTTTGTTTGATATGATTAAAAATATGCTCATAAATCTTACTCTCGTTTCTGTTGCAATAATATCTTTTAAACCAGGATGTTATCAGAGTAATACAGGCAAGAACATGATAATTCCAATGTTGTCTGTATCCTCACTACATATTTGAACTGAATCAACTTGGTCGTGAATTTAGATTTCTGTTGCACTACATATTGTTACTTTTATATACAAATTTTTAACCTTGCTCCGACCCACTTCAATGACTGCATTTAAATGGGACAAGCCTAGTGGGTTGTGAATACTAAATGATTTGGTATTCACAACCCACTAGGCTTGTCCCATTTACCTACACGAGGATTTGTGCCAGCAGATTGAACTTCCATAAATTGAAATACAATGGTAGAAAATCCACAAAGCCAATGTGCAACATAAACGATTGCATTGAGAATACAGAAAATTTTTGTTGCTTTGCACAACTCAAGTACCACGACAAAATATTCATGCCAAAGGTTTGGCTTTATTACGTCCTGAACAAATCACTTATTCAAATGTATCGATGCAATACACTACATGTCACTCAACCATATTTTTTTGCCCTGTTTGTTTTTTGTAGTACTTACGTGTATTTTTGTCTGTTTATCGTAGTAAATATCAAGATCTGCCTGACATTGGCTATCAAGTGAGTGTTACGAAAACAGGCGAGTAACAGCAAGATTTTTTCATTGTTATTATCATTTTTCTAATTACTATTTCAAACTTAAGGAGCTTTCATGTGACATCTAAAATGAGACGAACTACAGTAGACCCAGTATCGTAGCCAGGGTGGTAAGATTGAACGAGAGCATAATGTTAGCCCACACTTTTTGAAACACCAAAACACCTCTTTTCAAAGGGATTTTTTTGCCATTGGGGGTGAGGGTTTGCGTCCAATCCATCTTGCTTCCCCCTCACTTTGCTACTGAGTAGATCCAAGCTATACGAAGTTACTGCAATGTGAACAAACCTTTCTGCCTGTAGTACGAATTTAGTAATATGGTACAGCAATGTTGCAAGAAGTGGAATTAGTAATGTGTCACGATAGCTTTTTATAGACAACGTAGCATAATGTTGGCCCACACTTTTTGAAACACTAAAACGCCTCTTTTCAAATATATTTTTTGCCATTGGGGGTGAGGGTTTGCGTCCAGTCCCTCATCCTTTTTGCCTGTACTACGATTCTAGTAGTATGGTACAGCAATGTTGCAAGAAGTGGAATTAGTAATATGTCACGGTAGCTTTTTCTAGACAACGTAGGATAATATGTTGAGCTTGGATCAAGTCATATTGATTTGATTGTGAAAGAGCCAGTGCTCATGTTGTCATCTGTTCAAGTGAGTTCTTTCAGATCATATCGATAATACTTGAAGATTCTTAATCCAAATCCTTTTGATGTTATAATGCAGAGCATGAGTTTTGAAATAACGTGTTTTAGATTAGTCTACTTCTATTCCAAATTCTTGTCATCTGGTAAGAGCTAGCACCTGTTAAAACTATCCAAATAGTCCATACGTTGGGTTGAATAATAATTGCCAATAATAAAATGAATCAAATTATATCTCATTTCACTTTCAACCTTGAATTCCAAACTTTAAATGGTCAATCAATGTTTCTAGCTTTTTGAAAGTCGTTGACTTCAAGTAGTATAATTGCCTTGTATTTCTTGTTGAGTAAAGTAATGGAAAAAGTAGCCAACTTGAACTATTGCGTTTAGCAATCTAACTACTGTCTTCAAAATAATGTTTAATGCATAAATTTGTGAAATTTTGATGTCAAAGTCGTATTACTGAAAAAAGACAACAGTTTTGATATTTTCATTTAGCTAGACAAAAGGGAATCAGAGTTGTCTCATACATAAAAAGGAATGAACATGTACAGAACATTCAATGATAGTATTTGCCAGCTGTAGATGCTTATTGCTAGCTTTAGATGAACTAACTTCAATCAAATTTCTAAAAGTTAGTGACCAAAGGTAATTTGCTTTCTTGTTTTGCTTAGCCCAAAGATTATGTTTCAACTGTTGCATTTCACATATTGGTATGGAGAATTATCTATAACCATTTATACTTGTACTTCAATCGCCTTGGTTGATAAGGTGTTTTTATGAACATTTTGCAAAAATATGAATGTGAACATCATGGCTGCTACATAACTTGAAACACGGTTGTCACTATCAATGAACGTAAAATTATACTACAGCAAGTCCAGTATTTTGCTAAAATTATTTGTACATGGAACAAGAAATATGTATTGTCAAAAAAGTCTTTTTAGAAATGTTTATTAGTCTTAGCCTAAAAGGAGTAAATTTTTAATTAGTCAAATGTGGTAGATTTGCATTTTATCGCATTGAAGCCTGATCAGAGCTGGCCGCAATTCTTATCTGTGAAACAGCTAGAGAGAATCAGCTGCGTGCTCATGTGCTCATCCTCTTTAAAAATCGTCTCGACATCACTTTGTTTGAAAATGACATTAATCTGGCTCTGACTGCAGCTTTTTATGTCCATGGAAACTTGGATGTTGCTATGAACGCAGATTTAGTTTGACCTTATGCTTATTGCTAAGTACACCTTTATTTAACCTTTTAGAGACTTGTTCGTCGATCTGCTCTCTCGATAAAAGCCTCAAGGCTTGAGGTTATTTTCAGCATATGTGACCAAAAAGACTGCATCCTATATAGAACTTCTCAATATATATCTATACTGTCCGAATTTTAAGTAATATTTTTTAACCAGAATAAAACATCTCTTCAGATTATGCATAATGGAAGGCTGTTCTATTCTATCTATCATTCCAAAGTATTTTGCAGACGGATAAAGGATTTTAAGAAAAAATGTGCTATCTTGGACATTAAGAATATTAACTGCCTAGAGTTATATCAAGAATCGTCCAATAATACTGAAAAGCATTTAAAAGTGTTTTCACAATCAAATTCATACAGTGAATCTTTTGACTTAGCTTATCATTATTCTCTACTTGTTCTATCTTTGCAAGAAGGACAATTGTTTTTGAGCAGTTAACTGTTCAATAACGCGTTCAAAATGTTTTTGTTATCACAACAAAATCCTTGCTATAGCTAAGCAGCATTTAAAGTACATTAAAGACCAACAATGGAACAAAACACTATGCTTTGGATTACCTATGTACTACGTTAACCAATAGTGACAGCTTTGTATCTTAGAGGCAGAATTATTGATCTTATATTCTTGCATTAGGTGTGTTAATGGAGTTTGAATGCTGTTATCGAACATGTTGTTAGATCGTAGCAAAATTGCTTTACAGTGACTGAGATTTTCAAAAAAGAATTTACCAATGTTTCTTTCATTCATATTATTCGAATTTCTTTCAGATTTTGTGAATTTCTCTCAGGCAAAAATGTTGATTTATACTTCTAGAAAAACTCATACGCTGGTTTCATTTCTAGGAGATAAAGTTCAATTACATTGGTTAACAATTTTTTCACTGAGTCTGTGAGTTATTTTGGTTTATCTTTTTTTAAGCCACTAAACGTAAATCACTGATTCAAGTTTTAATTTTATTAATCGTCTTTGTTTTGAAGCTTCCCATTTACCCAAAAGAACCACTTCCTGATATCATTAAGACTTTCCTGTATCTTGTTGTACGTAGATGATCTAATGTGCTGGTGATTGTGATATCTACAATACAGTTTAACCCAAAATGTTCGAACTTGCAAAGAGCCAGACAAAATAGTTAGAGCAAATATGGTTTCAATATGTTGGGTGAATAAAAAATGAAAAGAAACACAAGAAGCACAACTATGAAATGAGGATCTATGAGATACTGCCTCCATCTCCGCTAAGGTATAAACAATATCCCAAAGTTTATTTTTATTTACAACAAAATATCCCAAATGCTTATTTTCAAAGTGGTCTTTCCAATTGCAGCATCAACAGCTCCCAACAGATGCAATGTCAATATAATAGCAAGTTTTCCCACTTTGAATTGACTCTAAGAGTATTTAAATAATTTCAGTATTGAAAAAGGGGGCTGGGGGAAGAGCTTGTTACCTTCTTTAAAACGAATTTTCAAAAATCTCAACCACTTTTGTCCAAAAAAGTAGCTTGAGTATATTTCAAGTTTTGTTAGGAATAATAAAAAGAATAAAAGAAATTTTGGTTTTTCTTACAAAAACACTGCTGACGTAAAAAGTTAATCAGGAACAAAGAATATTTGACGCCAACGGATAATGATATAGTGTAAAGAAACAAGAGAAAACATATGAACTTTCGGAATCCAAAGGAGAAAAGAACAGCAGCGGAGAGAAAGTGTTATGCAGAAGGAAATGATACAGCTTAAGAAGAGCAAATAATGTACAAAAGTCAAAAGCTGACAAAGAAAAGATAAGTATGGAGTGCTGAGCCACCGATTTTCAAACTATTCTCAAAGCGCTCGACTTCTCTCTACTCCTCTCCATATAACTCGACCTCTCTCAAAAGCTCTCAACAGCTCTCGACTCCTCTCTACTCCTTTCCATATAACCCCTCTCGACAACTCTTGCCCGCTCTCCATCGTACTCGACACCTCTTCTCCAAGTGCGCAAACTCTTGACGTTTCACAACATTAAAGTCGAGCGTTGTTGAATCAAAAATAGAAGCGTTTCAAACTGGCCTTGACCGAAAGAAATATAAAAATAATAGATTCGTCTTGTACACTACATCTAGTGGCACAGTGCGAAGGAGGATCGGTTTAATGGACTGTTCTGGATCAATGTAGTAGTCAAATAGGTTTAGTTCTAACCCCTTTTATGTCAGGTCTGTCATTGCAGTGCATAACATGACAAATGATTCAAAGAGAGATAAACCAGCTGAATATAGGGCGAAGAAGGAAGCTGAGAGGAAATTAACCGATCTAAAAAATTTGTAGAATTAGAATAGGCATGACGCAGATAGTAGATCTGTGCTGGGTAAAAATGAAGTAGCATATGACTTTTTGAAAAGACAGTATCCTCTTCATAAACTGTGCAGAATGATTTATAGAATAAAGATCGCCCATGAAAGACATATTGCTTTGGCGAGGGAATTACCACGCCCAGACTCAACGAACAGAAATTAAAAGCAATGCTTATTAGAGACAAGCAATCAACTTCTAGAGAGTAAAGCGTGCAAAAGAAGACAAGGAATGGCACTGAATGGAACACGCATTATTTAATGATAATGACATCTGGAATAAAGCTATTACGGCCACTTGCTATATCATTGAAGCCTCTGAAAAACCATATGTGAATATGAACGGATCTAATCTAAAGAGACTCAGCTTAAATCTATGCGATATCAAAAACGTTGAAAAGGCAGTATCTCGAGATATCTCGCCACAAGTTGATTCACTATCATGAATGTGCTTATGATAATGGATCTTTTTTCTGTATTTTGCAATGTTTTTACTAAGATTATTGAAATGATAACTCATGATTTGATAAAAACTGGCGTTTTCCTCCACCACATTTTGAAATATAGCAGGTGCTGCCCTTCATCTCATAGAAATATTTCTACAGGAGTCGGAGAATTTTCTCTGCGAGTAAAACTGTATCTAGAATTCTGGCCAGAGAGATTGTTTTGTATGTCTTAAGTTCGTAAATTTATGTTTTTTTCTAGTAACACTGAAACGTTGTAGCAGAGAAGAAAGGGTTTTCGTTAGCAAAATATGTCATACATTGTATGGCTGCTGTTCATGGTACCAGCATTTTTAGATGATTGCTTATGTCTGAAGAAGTTTAGCTGTTTGCTGTTAGCAACAGACTTTCTTTATTTTCGCTTTTGTGAAACATGAATAGAATATATTTTGAGGAAGAAATAAGAAAAAGGCAACGTCATCATTAACCAATAAACCTTAGAACTACTATCAGTAATTGACGATAAATCAGAAAGCATATATTCTCCATGCTTTTTAGATTTATGTCATAACTAATGTAAAACTAAAGTAAGCTTTGAAACGTCAAATCTTCATTTAAGGTTCTAAAGTTGGATAAAATGTTTTGATTTTTCAGTCACTTTGCTATGCCTCAAACTGTAGCAATTTAGTAAGTTAAATAAATTTTGGGGAGTTCTGAACTATCCATGAAAGTTGAACTTTTTTTATCAGCTGTTTTTGTTATGTCAAATATATGCAGGTGTGTTATTTAATTATGAATGTGACCTGAAAAATTATAAACATGGTACGTTACTAATCCTCAACCCATGAGGTACAAAACATATGTGACATCTATTTGCGCTGTTATTGATCAAGAAAAATGTTGTCTGTAAATTTTTAAGATCATATAAAATCATCATAAACTAAACGTTCTGATATAAGGAGAAAAAATTGTAGCGGTTACGCAATTTAAGGAAGTTTCTAATCCTCATACCTAACTATTTTAGCTCTCGCTGTTATCAAAGTTATTGATTTTGGACTGAGGCAAGAATTTTATTATTTGATAGTCACATTACAATAAACTTTGTTAATGCAAAGATTGATTGATTCAATGTTTCAAAGTTTATGGTTGCAGAAAGGTGTAATTGGATAAGAACTTTCATTTATACTTGCAGATGACGCTGAATAAAAACAGATAAGAATGAAAACTTGTAATTGAATAAAGACACTTTTACTCCTCAAAACACTGCAAATAAAATAAGTTTCTTCGGGCTATTGAATCTAGAATTTGTTTCTCAGAAATAGCAACTCTCTGAAATATCTTACACAATTGTTGCATTTCGAAGGTTTTTTCAACAGCTTTTCAAACTATATTTGTTTCGATCAAGCAAGTTAGATGGTTGTTGTACGAGAGGTTGTTGTACGAGAGGTTGTTATCAAGATAAAGCCTGTAATTCATTCTAAATGACTGTTGTTTGAGATTGGTAGCAGCTGCAACTCGATCTCAGCCGACTGTGAAACAGTTGCCGTAGCTTTCATGTCTTTAGCACAGTTGATATATACGTAAACAAAGTGAATCGAATTTATTTGCTCTCTATGCAGTTATCTTTAAGAATCTCACGTCAATGACTTTTCAAGAAGAATTTGCAAACATCAGACAAATCGATATCAGGTAAGTTTATTTAGCATGAACTTTAACAAGCTTGAACAACTGCTGCCCGATTAAACATCTGTCATATTTTTATTGTAACGAAGAAAGTCTTTTATTCAAAGATATATTGAAAGAAACTTTGCTTTGTCATTAAATCAGGGAGCAGAGACCCTGGATAAAATGTTGTATATTCTGAAATCATTTATATGTTTCGTGAGTTGATATAATCAATTGAATACCAATTGGATATCAATAAGAAGGAAAGAATTCTAAGAGAATTCAGAAGTGGATTGTCTGTAAAAGCATGTATCTAGAGAATTAGCCCCTTGGCCTCAATTCAGCCCCCTCTCATTAGTGTTGTCTCGCTTTGGCCTGGATGAAATCATTGGTTGAACTTGAATTCCATTTTTGGTTGTTAAACTAGAAGGTCTCTGAAGTTATCTAGATCCACGAAGCTCTTTATTGCAAATATAAAGTATTGCATATTGTTAAAGAAAATGCACATAGAATTAAAATGTATTCCAAAGTGACAGAAACATCTATATTCTATATATATAGTAGAGGGCAGTCTGCGTAACTACTGACTTTTTCGTTGGCGTGCATGTGTAATTTGACAAGTCAATTTGCTTTACTAATCGACTTAAACGAAAGGGGTCTTGAACTTTTTCAAAAGAGGTCATTTATGACCTAAATTATGTGCTACTTGTGATAAAAATTAAAAATAATTATGTTCGCTTTTGTTTTAGAATGACATAGCGTTAACAAAGGAAGATATTCTCCATCTGTATAGGTTTTTTTGAAGCCCTTTTCTTGTGGTTAATTTGCAGATGCCATGTTACAGATTTGTAGAAACTTTTATCTTAGCATCCTGATCGCATGACATATTATGCATGCTATAGATATCTGTGTGTCGTAACAATTAAATATATGACTTCTTGTTATACGCAGGGCTGGAAAGTTATTGGAGGGGGGGGGGGAGGGGGAGGGTTTGAGTTAATAATTGGAGTCTAGGAATAAACTATCTATAGAATCTGAATAAAGGCGAGCTCCTGAGAAGGTTCCTAAAAAGAATGCTTCAGATCACAATGTTCTTTAATACTATCTCATGAAATTCAGCCAACAACAAAGTATCTTTCAAAAATAAAATGAAACATTACCTTTGAGAAAGTCTGACCTAATCAATCATGATAAAGAGACCAACACATGATATAAACCTAATTCTCCCAGTCTTTAAATGTAAGAACGAGTGATTAATTAATTTGCTGAAAAAATGTCTTTGAGTTTTAGTTTGAAGGCATGTTTAACATGTATACTGTGCTCTTTAGAATAGTTGGGGGCAGCCCCCATAGCTGATGTGGCTTTGCTTTGAGACCGATTGAAACATGCATCAGTTTCACGAGAAGGCTGAAGCAAAATAAATTCAAGCCAAAAAGGAAAATGTTATTTTACAAGTCAATGCAAATATCATTGCTGGACTGGTTTTAGAAAATTAAAAAAACCAATGAACTTGTCATAAAGGGCAGGGATGGATTTACGAAGTAAAGATTGGGGGCACCCTTCAGGTGTCTTAAAAAGAATGGAAAACAGTTTGGAGGATCAACTTTTTAACTTAAACATAAGAAGATTAGAAAAAAATAATTTTAAAATACTTATATTGTTTAATTGCAATTGAATTACTGAGGATTATAGATTATCTTTGCTCTAGCCAAATCAAAGCAAAATTTGCCAAGGACACAAAAATATTTGGGAAAGTGTGTGGGGTGTCGCACCCCCTCCCCAGGAACGTCTCCGTCCATAGAGGTGTAGTATCAGGTATCCGTAATTTCGGACGATAAGTTTCTAAAGAGATTGGCCATTAATGATACTTTACTGTCTCATATTTTTGGAAGAATTGTCCCATTTATCTATCCCCCTCCCGCTCCATTTTAGTTCAAGGACTGAAATCTGCCTTTAGGACTAGCAATTTAAGTATAACACCTAATAAGACGACTGTTCATTATCTACTCGTCTGTATTCTAGGAACAAAGTTCTTTTACAGAAAGTTAGTCATATGGATTAAGTGGGGTTTAGGTAAAAATCTTAACTAATGCAAAGATGCAAAATTTTGAGCGCGGCTTTTCTCAGAAGATTACAAATAGAAGATTACAAAAAGATAACTCTGAGAAGAATTCAACTATGTTGCTTTTTGCGCAATAGACGTCACGTTTAATGTTGTCCATTTTACAGACGATTAGATAACGACCAGCCTTCGATAAGTTGCAAAAAATTCAAAATCGAGCCACCAGAATCGTCACAGACAGTCCCTATGTAACATCGGCTTTACCTTTGATTAAGAATCTTGGCTGGCTCACTATAAAAGAACTGATTGATTTTGAGACCATCAAGATGGTCTATAAATTTTTGAACGCTCTTTCCTCTGATTGCTTGAGAAACCTCTTTCAAAGTGTATCTGAAGCTACTGGCTGTCAGCTGGGGAACTCAACATCTGGCCTTAGATAATCTTTACTGAAAACAGCTACTGGTCAGAAATCGTTTGCTTATAGAGAGGCTAAGGTCTGGAGTGACCTGGTTAGTGGTGTCAAAGCATCATCATCCTTCTGCCCATTTCGAAGAGAAAATAAAACCCAAATATTAAGAAACTAAGACTCACCCCCCAACATAAGCAAACAATTTCAATTTACAAATCTTCCAAGTAAACCAAAGCTGCATTTGCTTCAAATTTTTGATATTGATGATTGATGCTAAAAATTTTACTGGTCAAAACTTTAAAAAAGTAATCATCTTCGGTTTTATCTACAAAAAAAAGGGAAGACGATTTTAAAGCTCTAATAAGAGTGTTTGTCCTTTCCCGTCCCAATCCCTGCCAAAAAAGCCAAGTTGTTAAGGTGTTTTTTGAAAAATTTGAATTCTGGCACAAAGACCGACAATGCACCTTCTCTCTATCAATTCAATGTTCGTTGTAGATATAAATATCATTGCTACCGAAACAATTTTACACCTAAAACAGTTCCTCAGCTAAAATGCTACCTAAATAGAAATCCATTCGATCACGCAGAACTTTTTTTTAGAATAAAGCAACAATTTTTGGAGGAAAAAAGAAGTATGCAAAACAGAACATTGAAAAAGTTACTTCTAGTGTGACAAGACTCTTGGCAAACATTATTTACTGTTTGAAATTTGCAAAGAATTTTTTTCTGGCACAAAATGTAAAAATGGCTTTGACAAAAGTAAACATTTTGAAACATATCATTAAAGAGTTTCAAACAAAATGCTTCAGTATACAGTGATAGATTGATATACGATGTCTTGAATGGATAGATTGATATACGATGTCTTGAATGGAATGGATGTCTTGAAAGCATCCATTCAACCCAGAGCAAATATCCTTTATTATTGCAGCAACCATTCGTGGTCACAGAAAAACTGATAAATGTTTTTAAGGATCTTGAATTAATAGTTAATTTAAATGTATCAATGAATGGTTCTTGAAAAGGACTTGCAGAAAAACAAAAACAATAGTATTAAAAGACTGTTAGTCTGTAGCAATCTGATCCCTTAATATTATATAAAATGTTAATATTTTAATAAACAACCGCAAAAGTCTCCTTTCTCGGCAAAAAACAAATCCCACTTATCCCCAATCGCAGCAGAGAAGAAAAAGAACGACTTCAATTGGTTTAGTGGAAAACCTTGTCATAATATTGAAATCTTTTTCTAGAAAACCTTAGCCAAAAATCAATATAAAAAACCCTAAAGCCTCAAAACAGATGTCGAAATAGCGATTGGGTGAATGGGTGGGGCTATTAACCATCGCAAAAGATAACGTGTCCAATGAACAATATGTAATTCTCTCATGAAAGGATGCTTCAACTATCGTAAAAGTTTTCTGGTAAATCGTTCGTAAATGTTTGTTCAGCGTAGCTCTTTGCAATAATCTAAACAAGTGCTCTTTCTGAAAACTTTTATGAATATTGATTAATCTATTCATAAATCTATGTATAAATGATAAAATAGAGAGAGAGCGAGCTCCAGATATTTGATAGTAGTCATGTTACGCAGAAATGCGATGTGAAACAGAATTGCATAATAAACATTTACAAACTTTACAGAAATAATAAACTTTACAGGACAAACTCTCGCTTTTTCAAGCGATTTCATATCTTGATATACTTTTCTAGATTTAAATTTTTGGTTTTATATTTCAAATGATAAAAGTAATCGTTCACTGAGTGTTTTCAGGTTTCAAGCAGAAACAGCATTTGTCCTAAAGAAGGGTTGTGTTTGAGACAGGGTTTTATAAAATAGGTTCTCTACAGTATTCGCACAGCAGTGTTTTATAGATAGCTTTGCTCCTTAATCAACAAAATGTATTTGTATTTTTGCATTCTTATTTGCTACCTAGCGAGAGAAGGCTTTTTAGTACAGCGAGAAGCCGTGCTGATCAAGCAGTGGCCTGGTCCTTCCTCTCGATGTGACCACACCTCATTTATTTATACGCCTGAAATTGAAATGTCAGGTGTTCGAACCACAGATTCTTGGATCTGTAGTCAGCGACCCTAGCTACCTTAGTCGTGCTTTATTGAATTATTACAAAAATTCATACTTTTGGCATTAATTAATTGAACGTTAATAAATAAATTCCTACAAAAATATACGAGGTCTTTTGATAATGTCTTCTTGATGCCTACTATAATTTTATAAGCCCCCTCGTATAAGCCTCCCTCAAAAAACCCCCATCCAGAAATATCAAAAATAAATAAGCCCAACGGGGATGGGGCTAATTCGAGGACTTACGATAGTTCTTAAATGTGACGTCACAAAAAATTATTTTTAAAGTTTTTTAATTTTGACCACATAACATATAAAAGAAAGCCATGAAATACTTCTAAATATGCAAAATCAGCAATCGGTTGAAATTGGCAAATAAAGATTTGATGCTTGCTAACGGATTACTGATAATTTTCCTCTGTTTATAAAGTCATGAACATAGACCAAATTATAGGGATTTGATGGGGAGCGTGCCTTGTCTCATGTCGCCTTATGTTATCCAACTTTTCACATCTTCAACTGGTTCTGCATACTTAGAGGCAGGCACGCCGGGTGGGCTTCAGCCCCCTGCAGCCCCCTGTAGCCCCCCTATTTTTTGCCAAAGAATGATATCAAAGATTATGGTGGCAAACTACGTAAGGAGCCCCCCACTTTACTAGAACCCCCACCCTTAATTGTGCTCTGGCGTCTCTGAGAGGTATTTCACAATGCTCTTTCATGTTATGAGATCCAAATTCAAAAATTCAAAAATCAAATTTTCGTGAAGTCATCAATTAAAAACTCTATTACGAAAATTGTACATTGATTGTATGGTATTATAATATTATACACTTTTTCCTCGACTACTGCATAAAGTATAGGCATCAAGTAATTATATAACTTTAGGAGAAAGGCCTTAGAACTGACAATGACTATTTCAGGGTTGTAAGTGTAATCAGGAGTTGAAGAAATGTCCACAAAGTGCGGAAAGTCGGTTCAATTCAAAAAGGCTAGAGAAGGAATAAGGAGGAAGGAGCTGGTAAAGAAAAGTTTAGGGAGCGTGCTTAGGGCAATTAACATTCAGCACAGTGTTGATAACATATGATACAGGATTGAATCCTCATCAGAAAAATATTGCACCAAAACAACAAAAATTAGCCTTGAGCATCTGAACTTGATGCCTTGCCTTGCCTTGCAACAAAAATTAGCCTTGAGCTTTCGTGAATTTTTAGTCAATTTTTTGCCTTTTTACTATGGCTATATAATAAAGTTCAAAGACGCAACCTCTGTTCAATTATGCTAAAAAAAAGTTTCGTCGTCGAGTAAAGCTCAACGATAATTCCTGTGCAGAAATTAAAAACCAAGGTTTCGATGCGGCTCAAGTCAAGCTTGCCCGTATGCTATGATTTCAATTTAATGTCACCTTGAAATTTTATCAAACGATCCCCTTTTTCATCACATATACAAACAATTCTAAAAAATGGACCCTACGTGATGCATTTTAATGAATTTATATATATTAAAATAATACAGTTTATTAAAATAAAACACCTAGAACAGTTTCTACGTAATGTACTGCCTTTAAAATAAGGTACTGCAATTTGTAAGATTGTCAAGGAAAAAAACCTTATTTTATGCCTTCAATGCGTACATTTTTCAAAAGTTTTTGCTGCACTATGAAAGGACAAAAAAGATAAGCGAAGGATTAACTGCGTTTGTTTGTTGTCAAAATATATCATCTCGATATTCAACGATCCCAAATTGCTTCTGTTGTTTACACAAACTGTTATTATTCACGGCTATATCTTGTTTGGATTCGGATGTTAAGAATATGCTCGTTTCGGATTGCCGATTTCGGATTGATTGGATTAAACAATTAAAGGAACTTTTGTATCGAGCATGCATAGCTTTTCAAGAACAAAGGTATAGAAACAGTTTTTTCTATAATTTGTACTACACTCAGTTTACACCAGACAATAAATATTATTTTTGCAGAATCAATAGGAAAGTTAGATCTATGAGGGAGGGAGAGGGCGATAACTGACAATATTGATGTCTAATAAAGTGACGTCAAAAAACGCTTAGGCCTAAAGACAATTCGAGTGAAGGGAATACATGTATTTCAAAGGTTTTGCATAGTTCAGTTTTACATATAGCAGAGAGTTTTTGCATAGCCTACCCTGGATAACAGAGTCACATAGAGAAGACAATAGTGGAGCAGCGTCTTTTTGAGAAGAAGGAAATGTGATACCAGAGCCACTTTTTTCTTCTTCTTGGCTCCTCCGCTTCTTCGCTTGGTTTTCATATTTATTCACACGAAACTTGGTTTTCTATTTGTGGCACTGGTACCCAGTGCTAAGGAGAGGGGGTCAAGAGGGGCCCATAAATATTACCTAAATTAAAAAATTATAAGTAATAATCCTATCTCCCCATTATCACAAACTGTCAATAATAGCAACAATAATGGCAAAAGTCTATGAATGAGGTAAGGAAGAAGCAGTTTGAGCTTTAGACTACTTGAGTGTTAACGATTTTTTTGCTACGTAGTTCTCATCCTTGTGAGTTTGGGCTGAAGAAGTTGAAAAGCTTCTAAATTCTGAACTCCCAGCAATTTGCGTTGTGTTTTTATATTTTTTTATTCTTTTTCTAAATACTCCTATTTCCACTCCCCCTAAATAATGTTGATAATTTAGAAAAAATATCATAGAAGCAGCAAAAAACGCACTTCCTAACCCCCTACCATGTTTTTTGGTACACCAACATTGTTCAAAGGGGGACGGGGAATGGCTGAATTTGCCTTTGGAATCTGACGTCAGTGTACCAAAAACTTTCTGCAGGCATTGTACATCATACAGATTTACACTATGGCACGCGCATCTATGTACAGCATTGTATCGCTTTTGATTGAGATTAGTTAACGAATTAAACTTTAACTAAAGACTTTCAAAGTTTCTAAGAAATTTTATGCATTATGGTGTAAGATATCGATTATGCCCAAATTACATAAAACAGCAAAGAGGAGTAATAGCTACCATAGTTTTGCCACCATCCTCTTCAACATTGCCTATACTCCCTAGAAACGTCTGCCTTAGGTTTACTTTACTATTTATCTTTCGTTCCAACCCGGGGCCCATAAATCCTCTCCGGGGCCCTGCTGGTAACCAGGGTAATATCAGCCTTGTCAACAAAATTTGCAACTTTCTGCTTTGGTATTATGGTACGCTTTTTTTCCTGCAAGCTAAACAACTCTCAAAATGAAAATAAAATCTTATTGGAACATGTACACACGAAGTTCCAAGTAATGCTCAAACAAAAAGGGGTTTATTCGTGTTTCCACAACAGAAGGGTGACCAGGTATTGATGCTATTTCATATTCTTGATCTCGCTTGGAGTGTTTCAAACGTTTCGTTTTTCAGTCCTCGATGTTAGGTATAGAATGGGTTGTGACGGTTGACAAATACTTCTAGAATAAAGCCTGGGCAAAGATTGAATCGTTACCTTATACGTTACAAAGTTGGGAAAGTTAGGCAGTGAAGAAATTCACTCCTTACTAGCAGTAAATTTACCCATTGCTTCAAAGCCCATTTAAACAGCCTTTACCTCCAAAGTATACAAGAAAGACTTGAACGAGTTCTCATTATTTTGTGCCGTATTTTGGTAGCCCTCAAACGACCAGTTTTCGCTTTACGGTGTGATATCTCTAAAAATCTCGAGTCTTTCACATCACATTCCTTTGCCATTTCACGAGCATACCGTATTATTCTGGCACTCCCATATCACTCTTCGCTATGCTTGCACGGTGACGACAAAAGTTGGGTAGCCTCGGTACCAGAGCACAGAAGTCGACGATGGAGTATTATCAAGATAAAATAAGATTTCTTTATTTTATCTTGGCATTATAGACGGAGGCGTTGGCGAAGAATGATATATTTCATTGAGATAAGATTCAAACTATGTTTTTGAGACTCTTGTACCCAGGGTAGAAGTTTTAAGATACCAATATTTTTTGCAATGGTGAGCTTTGAAGCAGATATTTCAATCGTTAATCCAAGCAGCTTTTAGTTTTAGGCAGCCTCCTCATCTTGTTTGTTACGCTAAACAAGACCTGGTGATGTTTGTTTTACTTCAAAAGATTTGTGCGTATCAAATGATATAACAAACAGACTAGTATGTAATGTGATAGCTGATCTGGCTTAGAAGAATAATCCAGTCATAGGTGGTAGGGCTATTGTATGCCAAGGGATCATGGTATTGCAGGATGTTAAGATTAATAGAAAGTCAATCAGCCATGAATGCTTTTTTATGCTTGTACCGCCAACGAGAGGTTGTTTTATGACTGCGAAAAACACACCCAACCAGAAGATTGCCGAGTTCTTTAAATTAGCATGCACATTAGAAGGTAGGCTTTATGGACATTATCGCAATGCTAAGTGCCGTGTTCTATAATACATTGCAGTGCTGTGAGAACGCAAGGAAAGAAACATACGAAAACAGGTGATCATAAATCCATAACAATATAAAACCTTTTAAGTATTAAAAGCAGAAGTGGCAGTTCATTGACAGCTGGCAGTTCATTCGCCCAGTAAATGTCAAAAAAAGATTTATAGCTGTAAGAAAATGAGATCATAATATCTATTTGATGTGAAGCTTTTATCTCAATATCTTGATACAAGAGTCAAACTTTTCAAGTATGGTTAGTTTACAAAAAAATGTTGCTTCAATCTGCCATATTGCTGGTTTTGTGCCTTCCAATGAAAGACTCTATATATGAAATGTATCAAGCAATATCTTATATCGTTAGGACTTTATCAAGGTTCACAATCAAACATAGAAAAAACAACCACTGGAAACTTAAGTTTTGGAAATAACCTCTAGTGATACATTTTGTTTATTTGAATTCTCCCAATCTAATTTAAATTGACGTAGTTTAGAAGTGCAAATGGGGTTGAGACAAGTTTTGTACGATACTTACAACTCTACTGCTGGTATGTGTTATACTTTCTGGGTATCTGTTGATCATTAACAGGCATATAGAGCAAAATAGGGATGTCGAGGAAAGATTATCGATCATCAGTTATATTTTAGCAGCGCAAACTTTGTTGTCGATTGATAGCATATTTTGGAACTGTCACGTTTTTTCATCCATTTACACTAAAGAGCTGAGTATTAGCTGATCCGATAGCGTAATTGATACTGAGATTATCTCTTTTCTATCCTTAAACTAATTTTCCTGTAGCAGAAGCAGAAGCAACCTTGAATTTCAAAAATGGCCAATGCTTCAAAGTTTTACCATTTGCGTTACAGGACTAGGCAAGGTCATATGAAAAGGATTAATGCCCTGCTTAATAATCATACCTTAGTTTTCCTTACGCCTCTACAACGATGTACGGTAGAGATAAGCAAATGTCTTTTTCAAGCTTTCTGCAGGTTCACAAATGTGAATTACGAGCTTTCTGTAGACATTGCTAGACGGATGATCCAAGACCAGGCAGACCTTTTTTAAATCCAATTGCAATTATTTTGCTTATATCTTTTCAATTCGGTTTTCAAAGCCTCTTTGCTCGTTTCCAGGTTAAGAAAGCGTTTACACAATATTATCCTATTTACTATTCCTCATCTCTTCTAATGGATCATGCTTTCATTTCAAAAACCCTTGTCTTATTTACAAGGATTTTGTCACGGTATACGCTGTTTTTATCGCAGAAAATTTTGTGCTTGTAGGCATGCTTACTAATCTATCATAAATTTATTGAAAGAGAATGGAAATTCTTCATTAGCTTTAATAATTTATAGGGTTACAGGAAGCATTTTCACGACAGGTCTATTACGTTCTTAAAACTGGCCTCAAAATGGCGTTTCTGATTTGCCTTTTTCCAATCCACAACTGGGTAGAGATATTTCCTACTGATAATTATTTTGATATCTTTTACTCTGAAGAACGTCATGCGAATAGCTTCTGATAAAATTTTCGCCTATTTCAAAGCATTTTAATTTTGCAAATGAATTTAACTTGAAATAACCAGATTCCATGCACATATCTTCATGCCTCCCAAAGCTACAGTAAAAATTCATTGCTCCAAAGTATCTTTGTTAAGATTCAAAAATATTTTTAAACAGGTTCAAAATATTTTATAAAACTTAACAAAATTGCTTTGAAGCTTTTTGAATCCCTAATAGAATACGAGTCAACAGCTTTTAAAGACAATGGTCACGAATTGTTAAAATGAAGTTTGTTTCATACAATCATTTTGATCCTCAAATTAATCTCCGCAAATACAGTCAACATAAAAATGGTACAAGGTATTTGGTGTAAAGTAGTGATACGTCACAAATTATACAAACAATGATAAAATTATGTTTACAGTTACAAAACAAAATGATTCTCAGTTGCAACTCCGACTTTCCCTTTTAATGCTATCGTCAGGCAACTGGAAAAGCATAATCTCCTCCACAGAGACTATTGTATAGGGAAATAGGGTGCGAGAAAAGGTGGAGCTGCATTTTCTTTCTCCTTCTCCTTCACAGCTCCTCTATGTTTCATTTTATCCGCAGTTCGTGTTATCCTTTTTTGCTTCCCCATCTCCTTCCCCAATAGCCTTTGTGGAAAAAAGGTGGGCAAAGCCACATAACCGATGATGGCATTATGTATGAAACTCGGAGCTGCGACTAAGAAACGTCCTGTTCTATACACCAAAGGGTGTACAGCTCTGCCTAATAAGCATCGTGCACTTGATAACAGCAATACAGTTTGATAACGAAAGGTGTTAGAGACTTGCAGTTATTGCTTTGCCAAGATATCGCTGATGTTAAGGAAATTTATATTTTTCAAATATACTTTTCATTCTAAAAAAAGTCTCTAGATGCGTAAAATTGTATTGATTTATCAAAATACCATTCTATTCTATTTAAAAGAATATAAAAATGTCATAATGGTAGGGCGGTAGCTACTATTGTCCTTTGGGACATGTACCTTCCCTTGGAATTGATCTTTGGTTTCTAACAAAACACTCCAATTTTTTTCCATTTTTTCTCAAAAAATGTTCCCCAATGATTAAATCCTTACCTGAGCACTATATGAAAGGATAATCATGGCAAAGCAATACACAAATTCAAAAGAAATTGAAATAAAAAATCATGACTTGAATTAATTGATAACACGGTCAATTTGAGCAGTTTGCGAAGCATAAAACCTTTATATAAACGACCTGCGAACAGAGACTATATATTATGGAACAATGCTTCTCAAGCCTTGACGCAGATCGGAATAATTGGAAGCTAGAGGATGCAGATTCACCTAATTAAGCTAAGAAAATTTGGAACATTTGTAGGACTTTTATCCCAAACATTAGATTTTTCACGTGTATTCATGATCTTGTCAAGGCATTTAGAAATCAATATTTGATCGAGAATTCCACAAATAAAGACTTTAAGTTGAAAGATTCCCATTCGAAAACATTACTTGTCCTATTACCTTTGTCTACAGACTAATCATGTAAACAGTTAAATTGAATTATTTGAAGACCAGTAGCCAAAACATTCTTTTGATTTGTACGAGCAAGCGAGAACTATCCAGTCAGTATTTGGGATTAAGGAAAATTAATATTAAACTTTTATCTTTTGCAGAAAATGTCTCAAATCAGTTTGTGTATAATAAGCAGGGCAGGCATTATGGAAAGACGGGGGGTGACGGGGTTAAGGGGTGTGACCACCCACCTTGAGAAAAAACTCCGTTGCAAAAACTTAGAGCTTTCTGTCGTCTAGTTATGCTTAGCTGACAAATTCTCGAATTTGTTGGCAAATAAAGGATGGCTAGCAAAGTTGGTCGGCAAATTGCACCTGGAAAGCCCCTTGAGCTGTAAGGCTTCAGTTTAGCTGTAAGACTGAAAAAGTCAGTTGAGTTGCAAGGTTTTAATTATGTTAATTGATGTTGGTATTAATAAAAGCATATCTTCCTTTATATTAGGTTACAGAAGAGCTCTTCTTTACGATTTTCAAGTCATTTCTTTTGATTCATGCTCGTTTATTCTGAAAAACTGTTTTTACTGACGTTCAACTTCTCCACTTATCCGAAGGGTATGACGTTAAACGGATATTTTTCTATCGATCTAGGTTGCGTTTTTATATTGTTGCAAAAAAGAACATATATTTGTTCTAATTTATGGAGTTTTTTAAATCCATCGTTTAAAACACCAATGGTTTTTAACGTTTAAAGCAATGGTTACAAATAGTGAGGTTTTATTTTTAAATATGTAAAGTAATTTTGTAGAGTAATTCCTTATGGTCCTTTTTGATGCAAGAGGTCTTCTTTATCGATTTGCTTATTATTTTTTATCAATGTTACAATATGCAACTGTCCATTGGCAAAGACGTGTTATCTTAAAAGAAGCTAAACTTCTCAAAACTTCGATATGCAAAAGCTCCTTTCCTTATGCTGGATTATTTACCCTTTGCATGAATTATTCTTCCATCGAAATAAGATCATATGCTTTTGCGTGCCTGAGGTCTCCAGCCAAAATCAAAAGGTGTTTTTTGGGTAACTACTTTTTTCATCAAATAAATATATTCACATCTGTATAAATTGACAGAAAATTACGTTTTTCAAAATATCTCTATAAATTCATAAACAGAGTCTTTTTCTATTGAAGGAACATTTTTTTATTTTGAATTTTTTCTCGCATAACATGAACTGTGCAGTCTGTACAATCAAAACCCAATTTTCCTGCATAAATTTGAATGAATTCAATGTCTGCTAGAAATGTCCAGTACTGATTCGACTATTTGCTTTTTGGTTGAAATTATCGTCTTTTAAACAGATATGTTGATAGCAACGGCCAAGAATTTGAAAGCTATTCTGCTTGATATCACCATGACTTGCAGAAGGCTTGAACTTTGTTCAAGGGCTGCATTTCCGAACGTCTTCTGTGAAGGTAAAGTAACTGAAAGGCTGCCCTTGAACGAAACTCATATGCTGATTTGAATGTGCAATGAAAATTTGCCCTTTGCGAGATTATCAGAATTATTCGGCTCGATACATTTATTCATACATATAAGTTTTTTGCTGTATACAAGAGAATACTTTTCCTACGCTTAGTGCTTCAGCTACTGATATTATGTATAGATAAATTGTGACAAGCAACAACAAAAATTTGCACAAAATACTAATAGTACAAAACAATATAGTCTTAAGGAGATGGGTGGATAAAACTACTAATATAGTTAACTGATTATAGCTCCCGTCGCCAAAAAGGGTTCGTCAAAGTGACTCCCAAAAAATTGTTTAACTTTTTGCTGCTGCCAATGAAAAATTTCAAGGAAAGAATACTGCTTTACATACTGCAATACTGCCTAATAACTACAAAAAGTACGACGATCTGGCTCGCCTAGAGTTTTTAATGTCTTTTTTAACAGCTTCGGCATGACAGGTCCACCTTTTATTGATGTTGTGAATTATTATCAAACAAAACCCCTGGAAATGGCTTCCAAACTAGGCAAAATGTGCACTCTGTGTTATAAAAACATACTTAAATCCGATTAATACATTTTCATATTATTTGCCCTTCACAAAAATCGTTATCTCATCTCAAACTGACGTAGGATGTCAAAGTAGATTGCTTTAAAAACTTTACAAGATCCTTGGTACCCTGGGGGCCAGAGTCACAAAATCTAGTGAGGAACTAGAAGAGAAGAGCGGAGAGAACATACTTCGTTTCCCAGCGTCTCTCGAGCTCAAGTTTGTGTGGCTTTGGTACCTCTTTGGTGGCGCAGGGAAACAGGCTAATGGCAGAAAAATTTCTCAAAAAATAGCAGAAAGTAGAAATTTGCTATTTTTCGGCTATAAAATGAGGGAATCAGCCCTACTGCCCCCTACATCAGTTCTATATTTCTGTGAAGAAATGTCTTTAAATTTTCTTTTAACTCTAGTACAAAAACTCTAAAAATTCATTATTATGACGTCATTGTCCAAGTTCGTTACCTAAAAAGACCGTCTGACGAGTCTCGAAGTGCATCTGCCAAAAGCTTTAATCGTTTTCGCAGATTCACGTGAGAAAAACACAGGAATAATTGATTGATGCCGTTTATATTAGAAACCAATCAACTACGGGGAGTAGCAAAAATTAAAGTTTTTGCTCATAAGCCTGGTAGTTTGCGTAGATACATTTTATGTAATTGATGTTTACCAAGGCAAGGCGAGTCGAGGTTTTGATAGTAATTTGCTTTCTGTGAAATAAGTTTTTTCAGAGTTTATAAAGTGCATTTGGGCAATTGTAACTATTCCAATGAGACGTAAATATTGAAAACTATACCATGTCACTTTCGCTCGCAAAGTACCTTGAGTAAGATCACATTTGGATGGCATGTATAACAAGACATTTATAACAATTGATTTTGCCACAATTATGGTCAAAATCTTAAATGACTTCGAAGGAACATGAAGTATAAAGCTTATTTTCTAAATAACGTTGATTTTGTAAAAACTATAAAATTGATTTGCTAGATAAAGGCTATGAGTATTGTATTTAAAATTACTTCTTTGAATCACTGTTGTTAAATACATTCTGATCTTCAAAGGGCTCGATATTTTTTGTTCGCCTATATATTAATCCAACCACAATTCATTTCAACAAAGCCTTAGGGTGAAAATTATGCAATTTTATAGATGATTATAATTTATGCTTGCAATAGGAACTAAAGGACATACATGTATTTGTAGAAACCAAACATAGGCTGAATATGCATGGCGGATGTCTCGTAGCTTTTGAGATCCATTAAATACTCCCAAAGCCTTGTAAGAGGTTATCGTTTGAAAAGTTATATAATTTTATTCAAAATCCTAATAAAGCAATATGGATTCTAACGAGGTCCAGCTCAAATTGCATCATAAAAGGAAATGCGGAGGAGAGCATTGATTACATTAATGTAGTTGAAGCAGTCACAGGATAAACACAAAGCTAGAACAAAACAAAGATCGTCGGTGATTGCTTTTTAAATGCGGCGCGCAAGTTACCGTTGCTGAGAGATTCAGGACCCACCTACGTACAACAAAACCCAGTAGGACACTTCACAGTAACTCGGATATTAGTTTAAGAAACCGTGCAGATGACAAAATGATGAGAAACGAAGTGTATTGTAGTGTTTAAGCGAACAGGTTGTGAACTAATGTGTTTGTGTTTCAGAGAAAGAACCGTTGCATGAAAAGAAAGCTAATTTACTGCATCAACTGCTCGGAAGCAGGTATCAAATCCATATTATAAAGATTCTAAATGGATAGCAAGACGGAAATGGCAACTCTTGAGCGAGAATGGACGGAACAATACCTCGAGTATTACGTCAAGAAATATCTGGAAGAATACGAGGAATCTACCAGTGACACTTCGGAAGGTTCAGATTATAGCATGATGGACTGGGATTTTCAAAAGAAAGGTTAGTGTGCTTTATTTTCTAACCATTATCTCGTTTTGTGAACATTATGCAACCGACCCTGGAAGGAAAAGAACATCTGGATAAAATTGATGGTTAATTCGTCAGTCTGCATTGCTAAAGTGAAATTGAAAAGTTTTCTCACACTACAACTGGGCGAACTTACACCTTTTTGTAAGCAAAGCATGACCAAGACATTTCTTTCTTGCATTAAGACGCGTGAACAATATTTTCTTGTGCAGCAAAGTCTGAAGAGCCACCAGTTCTAGAATCTAAATCGTTTACTTAAAGAAAGCTTTTCAGTTTAAGCTGGTACATTAAGACGCGTAACATTTCCTTGCAAATATCAACCATCATCAGAACCTAGATTTCTTCATTAATGCTTCTACACATTTAATATACATTAGAAACAATAACTTCAAATCTTATGACATCGACTCTTGGCAAGCAGAACCTTAATTATTGGACAGCAAAAAAGATCGATTATCATAGAAAAACATTTAATTGTCTATCCAAAAAAGGTCGCAAATTACGACAACAGTGGTGACTGAAAGTCACTCAAATTAACCACTTCAGCACCGCAAGACCAAATGTTCTCAATTATTTCGTTAAGCTAGACCAACACGGCATGAAGCAGGGGTCGTGTATTCAATGTAGTAATCGCAGCGTTGCTGAAATAGCTAGCCAGCAAGAATCTGGTGTCACTGCTTGTAGCTTACTATATCTTTCAGTCCAAACAACAGAATACTGTGCCATTTCATAGCATAGCGTGAATTCTTTCGATTTAGGAAACGTAGACCAAGATATCATTGATTTTCTGATATTGATTTTGGATCTAACGACAAAGTAAAGCAAAGTGGTTCTATACACATTCGTTGTTTTTTATCGCTCGGAAAAAGTTCTTGCGAGAAAATTGTATCGATAAACTTGCGTTTAGGAAGGAGGTAGGGATGGAGGAATTCAGAGAATATCTTAGCGAAGAGAGTTTTATTATCTGGACTTCAATAAGACTTTCCACCAGCAGAAAATAGTAACATATAGCCATGGTTTATCCTCTATATGCTCAATCAAACTTAAAGTTTTGGTAGGGAGAGCTTTGCATTTAAGCATATGTTTTTTATCTCTGAAACTATGCTCTCAAAAATTCTTGGAAGTTTTGAGAATTCTTTTCCTGTCTTGAATTTATCAACCCCATGAAGGCTTCGGTATCTTTGAACGACATTTCTTTCATATTATAATCGCTAATATGCTATAGCCTCAAAGAGAAACAATTCAATATGAGATTTGCAAGGTTGATCGAATCCGATTAACTACACGGGGGCCCAGTTTCTAAAATAATCTTAAAGCAGGGGATTATTATTGAAATGACCATATATTGTCTATAATGAAAACGATCCCCAAGGCACTTTTGAAATCAGAAGATGATTATTTCTTGAAGCTCTAAGTAACAGCTCATAACAATTTGACGATCTGATTGAGCTAGATGCACCTATATATGTTGTGTTCGCTGTATGCATTTTATGTATTAGATGCAGGCATGAGCTAGGTTTTTTTAAGTATATTTCTATAGTGGATTTATTGTCTTTAATTTGAAGTGAAATGACTTTTGAGAAGAGAGGGGAGAGTAGGGATATACATATTTGATCGACTACAGTAACATGACATTTCGCGAAACAAGTAGCGTGTGAAAAGGACTTTGTGAATATAATATATGAATTGCAAGACTTTTCAAATATTTGACTTCAACTTGGTGATCCTCGAGCTCTTTTACTATTCACTTACTCCGTGCATAAAGATTCTTTCTAGATGCTATACATTTAATATCTTAATCAATTAATCATAACACGCCGAAATACATGGCTTACGAACTATACCTGCTTGGGAATGATGACCTATATCCATTGTTTAAAGCATATTGTATCGAATCTTTAAACATATCGAATTAGTCATAGATCCAACACTTTGATACAAAATTGCCTCTTTGCTAACTTGAATTGTTCATAATTGGAGTCATAGATTCGTTAGATACATAATATTTCACTTCATGACGACTTAGAGATGCTACTAGGCAATTTTTTGAACCATTAAGAAAAGAGCAAGAATTTATCAAAACTGTTTTCAGGCAACGATCCTACGATCAAAACTGCTTTCAGTAAAGATTTATCTGAATCAATGCAACCATTCGGTCTCCAGTCTGCCAACGAAAAAGGGGCATTAAGGGCTATTAAAGCTAGGGGTCTAGCACTTGTGAAAAAATTGATTAGTTATAATTATCTCTTGTATCAATGCATACGGAACTTCGTCTGTTTGAGAAGGACCTTTTCATACATTGCTGAGATGTTTTTCAGTTAGCTGATGACAAAATTTGTTTCCCGTCATACCACGGGAAATCGCATTTTACAAATGTTCTTTCAGATCATCTCTTCAAAATGCAACTGTCATGCAAAATTGCCACAAATCACACATGTTTTTGTACTTCATTGGTTGTTTTTCTTTAAGAATAAAATGTCTCAAACCAGGGTTTCTGAAATACATGACTGAAGAAGTCCATCATAACACCAGGCTTTCACTTACTGACACACTATCATGCACGTAAATGTTTAAATTATTAATGGAAATTATTCCTACTCCCCATGAAATGTGAGAATTTTCTCATTGAAAACGGCAATTAGACTTTCTAATATGTAGAAAGACACTCTTTCTGGATCTTTTTTTACAATTCAGATGAAAACAGAAGAGATTTTAGGAAAAGCAAAACACGAACTAGACAATCAGCACAGGTTTCCTCTTAGAAAAGATTGATTTTGAAATCTATTTTGATAGAGAAGTGTGGTTTTGTTAGTTAATCATTAAGTCATATACCAGTGCATTTGCTTTTTATGAAAAAGTGCACAATTTCTTCTTACTTCTTCTTTCTTCTATGAGGGGTAAAATTGCACTTGAGGAAAGCGACATCTTTTCTTCGGTAATCTTCAGTCGGCAATAATCCTCCAAACGGGCCTGTTTGTGGTCGACCTTCCATCTGGCGGAGAATCTTTCTCGGTAGGTCGTTGCTAAGCCAACTCATATTAACAGAAAGCGTTTTGTTTAATATTAGGTTTCTGATGGTGACCAAGGTCAAGTTACTAAATTAACATCCATGCTTGACAAGATGTTTTTTCCAAATTGGCTTTTTACCTACATTATTTTTTACCTACAAGTATTCCAAAACTGAACAAGACCACTTAGCGACTTATTATTCCACAAAACTGAAATTGAATTCTGGTCACTACCAGTGCTATGGAAACGAGCTATACCAAGAAACTTGAAATAGCATGAAGATCCAGGTGGGACTTAAATATAGCAACAATCTACCCTTAATTGTCAAGGGATATCTAGAAGTGTGGTGCAGCTTCTTAAAAAGCTAATCTGCGTGGATCCGATCTTGCTTTTGAGACAACTGTCATCCAAAGAAAGATTTAGAAATCTTTAAAAAAAGCCAAACTTTTTACCGTTTTCAAGCTGTATTGAAATTTTTCCATCAAAACACAGTTTTCTGATGTAATTTCTAAAGCACAGAACTAAATGTATTTGTTGGTGACGTTTGTTTGGTTTTCGAACATTACCAAAAGCAAATGCATGTGACAATGCCACTTTTATAACAATGGGTGAGCAGATAGCAGCTTGTAAAAAGAAACTGAAACAGCTTCTTCAAACCCCTTTTGTCAGTGGATGGACGTCAGCAATGTTCCCGGCAGCGAAGAAGGAAGAATATCAGAATACATCTCTAAAGGTCATAAAACTGAAAGTCACCGAGGAAGAAAGGCCCATAATGTGTATGTTTATAAAGGTTTGATGCCACTAGTGAAGTTAAAAGTATGTTGAAACAACTCTTGGCATTAAATGAAACAGCAGGTATAGAGAGAGTTCATGAACTGTTATGATCAGATATGGACCTGAGCTTGATTTCATTAGAATTTGGCGAACACATTGATTGCTCTGCCTGCAAATATCCAAGAACACTATCAATGTGCGATCTTGTTAGCAAGTTGACAAAAATGAAAGATATGTTTGATAATGTTGCTAGAGTGCTTCCAAGGTGTTTGTAAAAAATGAAGGCTCCATCCAGAAACATAATTGATAAAGAGTCGCAAAATTTTTTATTGTACATTCAACACAACATTCAACACAACTGCCTAAATTTGATTAGTTTGGCTCAAGACCAGTTGTCACTGATTAGATAAGAAACAGAGAAATCAAAAGAACAGAGTGGGTTTAAAGGGCTTTTCGAGACAGCAACTAATGCAGTAGAGAATGAAGATGAAAGAAACGAAGATCCTGACAAGTCACATATTGAAACTCGTTGATTTTTAGCTGAAAAATGTTATCTTGACAGAAAAATTCTTGTAGTTTGCTATCGTCCTGTTTGAAATTGGAAATTGGGAAATAATAAGAATTGGAAAAATTCAAACCTCTGAGCAGAGAAAACTCGACCATAAGGGCCTGTTTATATGGTAAAAAAAGTCCCACCTTCCAGCCTGTGGGCTGGGAGATGAGATCCCACTCTTCTATAGAATCCTTTGTGATTTTCATCTTGCGTTTATAAGGAAAACAAGCCAGCCCGGTTAAGTAAGATCCCACTGCACGAGAGATGGGATCTCACTAAGGTGGGACGATTTTTTTCCATGTAAACGCTGGAAGGTGGGATGAAGCTGGAAGATGGGATGAAATGTTCATATAAACGCGATCAAACTTCGTCCCACTAGTCAGCATACAGAGTGTATGGTTGGACGATGTTCTCCATATACACCTGGAAAATGGGATAGAATCTGCATGTAAACATTCGATGATTTCATCCCATCTGCCAGATTATGGGCTTAGAGGTGGGATAAATGTGCTCATATAAACAGGCCCTAAGAGTGATCTTAACAACAAAATCACTGGTAGAAAGCTGTTAACTCAAAGGGACTTTTTCAGCAACGTAAGCCTGGTAACTAGCAAAAACTGTTCGAAAACTGGGACACGACTGGAACAGTGTGCGTGTCCCCAAGTAAAATACTGTAAAAAGTGAAAGATGTGCTCCATCTTTGCATGTTGCCATGTTACTGGTAGTTGCCATACTGCTGCTGGGAGTTTCCAGAATTCTGTTCGTGAATAAGTTTCTTTTGAGCAATAAATATTCGCTTATTTTAACCTAAAATTTTGTCTTTCAGTCTAGATATGTCTTATACAGTAGAGAGTGAACACAGTTTTGTAATGCAAAAATCTCTGATTCGGCGAGAGTGAACACAGTTTTGCAATGCAAAAATCTCTGATAATGCCTCATTATCTAAGAGGTATGAAATAACTCAGAAAACAAAAGTGTCCATAATTGGAATCAAAATGGCTTTGCAGAAGTTTGTAAGTCTTGAAATTTTACCAATTCTAAAAGGCGCAGAGGCTACGTCACATTATATATCTAGTTAGACCTAAAATGTAGTGCAAAACACCACAGTATGAGACGATAGCACTTTTTGGTTTCGGTATAGCTTAACAAAAGCTCCAGGTTCAATGGTATGATTTCTCTTAAATTCAAGCAATGCTTAAACGTTGCTAGGTGATCGAAGCTGTCGCTGTTAATTGCCTTCTCGGATTACAGTTTCTAAATGAACACAACGTGAACAAATACGTTTAGGTCAACGATGGATTTTGCATGTGGTAGATTGATCCAAAACGTCACAAAAGGTACACAAGGATTACTGTTATGTACTTCAAATCAGATTGCATAATTTCTTCATCTACTCAATATGTTAGGTCGCCTTTTCTCAATCTAGGTGTTCAAGAAGTTTTGTCAAAAATCTTTTGTTATTTGTTTTGTTGAATTGATTCTCTAACTATTTATTTCTTTTAATTTAAGTTCAATTATATTTCGCCCAACGTTTTTCTCGAGCACATAAACAGCCATAAAGAAATTTTAGCCATAGGAGATAGATATTTTTGTCTATACAGCGCGTAAGAAATCTTCTGTGGTCAAAATTGAAAGCTTGTAGACGATAGGTACTAGCTTGTGAATATATCCTAACCTGCAAGGCCTATGTCTGTTCTCAAACAGTTCCACGTATGATAGCAGCTGCTATGGTAGGATAAAAACGGGAGATTATCAGCTAGTCTTTTATAATTTAAGTTGATTATCGACTTATGCTAATTTGCTTCGAACTAGGCTACCAAAATGTAGAGATTTTTACAATACTCTGTGATTGCTTGTGCTTAGAAATTGCCTTGGAAATTCGGTTCTAATTCCGCTGCAGTAGCGTCTCCATTAGCATCAACTTAACGAGCATTGAGAGTGTACTTGTTTCACGATTTTGAAGCTGTATGAAGCAGGTATGATTTCCAGCCTAACGCCTACTCAAATCACGCTCTCCACTAGCATCTACTAACAGAAATCTAGGGCATTTCTGCAATGAACACGTTTGCGTTTATTCAAACATAAAGTAAAAATTGCAATACAACAACGCTAAACAATATGAGAGTCAGTGATTCTTCAAATTTTGCTCTTCAAGGACTGCTAGAGCGAGAAAGGCTGTGGCTAAAAGCAAAAAGAAGGAAGAAGATAACAAAACATTTCAATACTATGGTCAAGTACTCTACATTTCATGGCCTACAGTTTTGTTTCAAAAAGGAGAGTCCTTTACGGCGAACTGTCTGGTGTCTCTTGCTACTTATTTGCAATGGATTACTTGTTCAAAAGATGTTTGAAAGCACTCAGCATTATCTTGAACATCCATTCAGTACAACTAAATCTGTGAAGTACAAAGAAAGCTTAACTTTCCCAGCCGTGTCTCTATGTAACCTAAATGACATGAGACACTCTCGAATGGTTGGTACGAAACTACACAAGCTTATCATAGAACGACAACAGAATATCTCTAAACAATTGAGTGGCAATGAGTATATGAACACAATACGACAGGCGAACCATAGACTAGAAAACATGTTATATTCATGTACAATGGATGGGGTAAAATGCACATCTGAAGATTTTTCGTTGTTCTATCATAAGCAAGGAGACAAGTGTTTTACTTTTAATTCAGGAAGACCCAGGTACAAGCTAGTCAAAACAAATCGTATTGGTCCACAACATGCGCTTGAATTAACAATCAATATTGAATTTTGGGATTATTATGACGACGCAGTTCAGTCGGGGATTCACTTGATTCTTCATGGCCAGGAAGAGACCCCAGTTACAATGGAAGGATTTAGGATCTCACCTGGATTTATCACCTATGCAGAAGTAAAGAAAACACAAGTAAGCTAGATACTTATATGAAAGAGCATCCTATATAATGCTTTTGAGATATTTATTCAAAATAAGTGCCTTTATTTATGCTTCTCAGGCAAAATTATTATATAGCTGACTATAGATTTAAAGCCATCAAAAAATATATACCTTCTACTAACTAGCTTAGACCAGATAAAAATGTAATTCAATCTACTGGTCAGAGCCTTCAAAAATAATTTAAAATGCTTGATTTAAAATAATTAAAAAGTCTTTCTACTGCTTGTAGTCTTTTGCAATCATTTTTTCCATCTTGAGCTAATCGTATTTTTGCAAACACGACCTTCTAATTATAATCTTATAGCTCTATAACCGTCAAACATAGGGAAATCAGAATTATTTTTCTCAATATTTGCATCAGATTTGGGCATGCTATTAAAAGATATAGTATACTACCGTACAAGCTATTATTGAGTAGTATTGTATTGTGATGCCATAATCATCATCATAACCCTGAACTTAACCCTAACCTTATCATTACCCCTTACCTTAATGAAAAATACAAAAATTACATTTAGCATTTTTGATATGCCAGTTTTTATTACAAGAAATGTTTCAATTCTGCAGAGAATAATTTTTCAACAGTTTCATTTTTTCACAAATCTAGCGAAATCTTTCTAAAGTCATTGACCAATGAAGTTTATAAAGAAAAGTTTATTAAAAAAAGCTAGGCTACTTTTATTGACAAGAATGTAGCAGTCATCACTAAGCTTGGCCTATGGCACAGACGAATATCATATAGCGTGCTTAAAAGTTATTATTGATGTTGACAACATGAAAGTATTAACATACTACGCCATTTACAGGCCCTTGTTTTGAAATGCTAAAATAGCTATATAAAACTTCTTATCAACGTGATTTCTTTCAGAGGCGAAATTTACCAAGTCCGTATAAAACACAATGTGGTAGCTTAAAGCTAAAATACTTTAAAGGTTACTCAAGGAATCTATGTTGGCTTGAGCAGCTCACTGATGACGTTGTTGGCCATTGTGGCTGCAAAGATTGGTTTATGCCAGGTTAGTGTAGCGAAATTTGATCTCAAGAAGGCATCATTTATACAACTTTTGTTTGTCAACTAATGTTCTTTCTTTGGCTGAGAAATTGTCTTTTGATTGATTCTAAATAAACTTTGAAATAAAAGTAGAGAAAATCCCAGACACATTCTTCTTTCTAATGCAAAAAAGATATGTAAAGCTTAAAAAATAATGGGACGTAAAGAATATGAGTCATTCCCTATTTTGAATTTGAAAAGAACACCTTCAAATTTATGATAGGACGATTCATACATATGTTGGTATGACAGGTACCTCAAACGTAATCTTTTATATAGAAATGCAAGATGTTTCGAAGTTGTCACATAAGCTCTGTTTTCAAAAATCAACTAATAGGACCATGTTTAGATCGATCTCCAGAATCTTCACATCGACCTTGCCATACCCCACTCCCGCAAACAAAACTCTTTTTCTGCAGCAAAGGGACGACAAAAATTGACAAAGCAAAACCCAATGCAAAATTGATCAAAAGATTTCTAAATCCGAAGAGCGGCCAGTAACAGATCAGATATAAACCGAAATTTTGAATGATGAAGTTACATTTTCACCAAGTTTCTCAGCACAAACATATATATTTCAAGTGTTTCAAAAAGCTTGTTCCATTTCCCAAAAGGAGCCATTTTTAGAAACTAGAAGGTCATGGCTCAATAAGTCAAGATTTTTCTTGTGCTTATGATTTCTGATCACTGCTTTATATTTTGTAATAATTTCTTCGTTGTTAAAGACTGACAGTGTATGCTTTAAGTCATTAATTATCTATGATGAAGAAAACAATACAAACGATAGGATGACGAGAACCTGTGAATAACCAATTTCAGTTGAAAAAGCCTTCATGCAGGCAATATGCAGAATCTTTGGAATAATCCAAATATTAGTCTTTTTTATATGGTAAATCTTCGAAATTACTAGCTATGATCAATTTTAGGGTTCTACGAGCATAAAAACTTTTCTTGATATCTAAATTAAAACAAACTATGTGATTGAAAATTGTAACTGACTAAGCAAAATTTAGAGGTTCTGATTCTAGCAAGATTCATTCATTTATTTTATTATACAGGTGATTACAAAGTCTGCTCCCTAACAGAACTGGAGATGTGCCTTTGGTCGAGATGGGGTACGTATAGCTCTTTCATGAAGAATGTTCATGACCGATTCTAGCATGCTGTTGCTTTTGTACCCTGGGTACCAGCCTCACTATATAATAGAAAGTCTCTATTTTATTTTATATATAGTGAGTCTGGTACCCAGGGTATTGCTTTTGCTGCTCTATATAGCTTTGTTTACAACTGAAATGTAGGCACTGTTGTCATGTACAGTCGATAGAACTTCAATGCTTGCCAAAAGTCTCGTAGCATAAAGAGCATTTTTATAATTCACATAAGCAGTTTCCAGACTATCCTTTCGAACAATATTTGATTACTCTCATTAGAAATACAGTATCCTATTTGAACATAACCTGTATTTGCTAAAAAAAGACAAGATGGCTGTGTTACAGTGCCAATGCTGTTTTGGAGCAAAGGGGGCAACTTAACTATTTCTATAGGTGTTAATGGAATAGATCAAGAATTAAGACTGCTCATGAGCTCTTTAACATTCACTTGTTAAGGTGTTGTTCAGCGTTTGTTGAGAGTGCTAAACTCCATCTAAAGATGTTCAGTTGATGTTGATTTATTTTGAACTTTAGGACCGAGCTTGACAAAACTAAAGAATACTCTTAACCTTGAAGCTAATGATATGTGTTAATTAGTTGCATGTTTTAATTCTAGTTGACTTCGACAAGTACAAAAAATACTCGTGTCCTTTGCCGTGTGTTATTGATAGCTTTACAACCAAAACCTCCTTTTCCCGCTTTCCAACACATGATGGATCAGAAAGTATGGCAAAAGAATTGAATCTTAATGGAACGTCTCGGGATAATCACAAGTTTCTTTCGTATGTTCCTTTTCGTTATTTTGACATGTCAATGAGTTATTTCTATCAATGTTTCTGAGATGCGGCCATTTTGATTGATCATCAACAAATTCGCACAATTTAGATTGATAGAAAATGCCCTTTTGTTTTAAAAGTTAGCATGCTTATTGCTGATATGTCTCTACATCAAGAATCATTGGTTACATTTGACTAAGGCTGTTTGTGTTCTCACTTTTAACACTGCTAAAAGTTAGAAATTCAGTGCTGGTAGCAAATTATCATTGTAGATTTGAAAACTTTTAGGAGTAACAAAATAATTTTTTTGTTTTGTCTTCAAAAATATAGGCATCAATAGGCTATCGATGGGAATTTATCATTGAATGGATCACCTTCGATTTTCCACACTAACACCAAAAGTAAACAAACTTACACCAAAACACGAATTTTCAAAACTTCTATAAACGTACTCAGAAAAGTTTAGAAATCTTATGATGAAATGGCTAGGCCTATTTTTGAAACAAAAAGGCGTTTCTGAGATTAATATAAGAACCAAATGAAACGCAGTATTTATATCTATCAATAAAATTTTCATGAACTTACTGCAATTCTCTGATGCTTTTCTTAGCTGAATTTATCATTATCCTTTACTGGCCTTTTGTCATCAGTTGTATAAAGAAGTGAAACCTCAAAATATTCTCAGATAAATTGATGCAAGCTCCGTTGTAAAAATATAATTTTACAATTGTTTACATTTCTTTTTAGGGACAATTTTCTGAAAGTTGTTATCTATTATGGTGATCTTAGCTACGAATATCTTGAACAAAAGCCATCCTACGACTTGCTTGTTTTCTTAGGTAATACTTTCATTTCGTTTTTACTACTTAATTACTTAATGGAATATAACTATATGCAATGATTCTCTTTTGTATATGATTCATTATGTCTTATAAAAACTTAAAATTATGAAACAACTCTACTACCAATACTTCAATTAACATTACAACAATTTCAAAATATTTCAAACAATATCATTTCTCATATTGTTGTTATTTAAAAGTATCACTTTATTTACTTTTATAACAAATTAAAATTAAATGTTAAATGTAAGAAAGAACTAAACAAGTAGTACTTCAAGCATATAAAAACTAAAATGAAATGTCCACCAATATTTGAAAGCTAGCAATTACAGAAACAGCAGTGCTTATGTGAAATAAACTAACCCCTAGCTGGTTATATTTATAAAGAAGAGTGACGTAACTGTGACTACTACAAATTATATTAATCTCGAAAAAAATATTGATAAAAAGTTTACGTCTGAGTGCTTAACAAAAATAAAAGACATGTGATCTCTTATCAGATTTATACATTTTGCTCCTCAGTGGTTAACGTTAATTTAATAATCACACTAAATTTTTTTATCATGCTACTTTGGCTTACAGAAACTTCCCTTTAAATAGCACTAAAGGGGCTTCTTCAGCCAAAAGATATTTTTGACTTGCAAGATGTTTTCTGATGTCTACCGCGGATAAATATACTATTTCTTAAAACTCCAATTATTCAAAAAGTTTTATGGTTAGAGCCTTGACTTTATCAAAAACGCTAAAGATGAAGCATTTTGAAGACATTGTAACTTTATAATGGTTTTGATTTGTCACCAATTGCTGGGCAATTCTTATGAACTTAAAATGACGCAGAGAACAAGCGCTTTAACTAAATTTATATTGGAAAGTGTTTAATTTGATACTGATACGAATAATCTACATTATAATAAGTACATCAGTTTGATTTATCATTTCTATAACGATTCAAATAGAACAGGGTGAGTGATAATGCACTCTGTCACCTGAAACTGGCCTGGGCCTTGGGGATCTCTCCTAAATATTTTAGCTCGAATAGATAGAAAGTCTTTGTTTGCCATATTCAGAGCATGCAAGCAATTGAGAGGATGGGACTTGCTTTCTGAAAATTTGAAAAACTTTTTACCAGGAAACAGAAATACATGTACTGCAACAAGAAGCATCAATTTTTTATACATTTTCTAAAAAGCTACTTTCTTTTTAATCTTTGTATAAAAATGCCAAACAGTACTCGATAAATTATTGTCAATAAACTTTGCCTAGAATTTTCGTCAATAAACTAAACATCAATAAACAGCAATCTAAAAATTGGAGTGTTTTGTTTGCGTTTAACTCAACTTTTTTTAAACAAAGGTGCCATGTATTAATTCCCCAAATGCTTTAAAATTAGAGTTTGTAGTTTTTTATTTGGAAGCCAGCTACAAAGAAGTATTTTTTACAGGTGATATTGGTGGTCAAATTGGGTTATTTGTTGGTGCAAGTGTTCTGACGTTCTTCGAATTTATTGACTGTTTTCTCATGTGTATTCATGCAAGGTTCTTCGAGATTTTCAGACCAAGGGAAACACAGCTATAATGAAGGTAAAGTACATTTATTTATTAACCATGTGAATTTTCTGAAATTGATTCGGATTTTTTGTTATCAAGGAAAATTAAGGAAAAGGGTTTTTGATCCAACGATAGGAACTCGATTTTGAGACCGCTTCAGATTCAAATGGTATAGAAAGGCAAAATTTTGAGCCAGTTAAACACTAATAATCATTTTATTTCCAACTCATTTGAATGTTAACAGACTTTCTCCCAACTCAAAATAAACAAGCAAAAAATTACGAAAGACTGAGTTTTGACCCATAGTCGAAACCTTTTTCTTAATTGATAAAACTACTGCCTGAATCAAAATTCCACTTGCAACAAATTACTTTATTATATAGTCTTATTTCATAAATTCTAGTTCGTTTTGATAGTAAAATCTCTGATTTCTCATTTGATAATATGCTGAAAAGGTACTTAATTTTATTTCTGTTAAAGTTTTTTTTATATTAGAGCATTTTGCCTCTAATTCACCTTCATTGCAAGTGTTGAAGACATTCCTTTTCTTATTAATTTTTTTAATCTTTAACTAGTTATTATTTAAACCGTATATATAATCCATTGCATATTTCAATCTTCCTGCAAACCCACACTAGAATTCTTTCACATATTTCTAAAAAAATATTTTGACCTTATAGAGTAAATTTAATATATTTAGATGAAATAAAATTATTTGAAAATCCAGTGTGCAAAATAGTGGATAAAATGAGAACTTGATGCAAATCTCTGAACTCCTGAAGCGAATTTCAATCGTTTTCAATAGCTAATCGGTAAGACAGTAGTATAACCTTAAATCATACGTCGAAGACTCGTTTCAGATTGCAAATTCTACTGTTTATTGTATTAACATTTCACTGCAACTTTCACTAATACCAAAATTCAAAGAGAGTTTGAAGGTTGACAGTTTTTGATAAAGTTTCAAAAGAACCAATGATTCTAAATGGTTGGTCATTTCTCCTGGCTAACTTAATCAAAAAAAGCTAAGGAAAAACATTAATCTCTGTTAGACTTGGTATCTCTTGCTTTTAGGACCATTCAGACTACTCTTACGTTTTGCTTTTCCAAAAATAGTCTCAATGACATTTTAACTTACCCAACCTACAATCCCGGACAAAGTTGTTGAGACAAAATGCAATTTCTACAATTTTTTTACTTTATGTCGCCCCTATAAATTCGAATCCCCCCTTTCCCCCGAATCAATGTTGGATTTGTAGTTCTATCATTTCTTCAAAACAAGGCTGCAAAAAATTATAAACGGGAAAACAATTGCTGAATTGTCTCAAATGAGGATCAGTAGCATGAATTTCACATTTTTATTATCATTATTATCTAAAAGAAAAATATTAAGGGTACCAAAATCAAGGGAGGACTTATTTCGTTTGGAACTAGGTTCCATATTTTGCTCGATCTGCTTGACAAAGATCTTGAGAGCAGAAGGAAGCATATTATCTTTAATTGTTAAAACAGCTGTTACAGAAAGCCAGGCCACAATTATATAAATATCATTTTCTGGCCTAGTTGTATGTAGTGCCACCGAGAGGTTTTGGAGGCCTTGCACCAGAATCGAAAGAAGAGGTCCTTTGCGAGCGAAGCGAGCAGAAATATTATGGCGAACGTGCCCTTTAAATTCCTTAAAGATTCATTTCAGAATTCTTTTTGCAGTCACCTTCTTGCAATCGCTTAGAAAGTTGCACAATTTTATTATGTTCTTATTGCTTTTACAAACTGGAAACCTCGAGAGCGCCCTTACCCTGGGTAGCAGACTCACTATTTTATTTTATATATAGTGAGTCTGGTACCCAGGGTAGTGCGCCCTAAACCTCAAGGCCAATTGTCAATTTTCCATTGCCACCACCTTTTTTATAACCCTTGCTGTGAGTTCATTTTTTGGTGTTTCTAAAAGCAGATCGAGAAGAAACATTTTAGATTATCGTCCAAAAAGGTCACCCCTTTGCTCATTTCGTATAGCACCTGAGCAATTGAAGGACACTTTTTGGTTATACAAATGACAAAAAGAGCAACTCGGTGACTTGCAATGGGGCAGGTGAACTGAATTTTGGAAAAAGGGGCATACGAGCGCACTGTGCCACTCGGGTCCCACGCATTTGCTTGAATTTAAGACATCATTGATGTCTTGGATGATATATCAAGCATATGCGAGCAAATGTTGGTAGCAATCTGAAATCTGCTCCTCAGTATGATCATGAAAGTTAAAGAGAACTTATCAACGAAAATATTTTTTTTTGGTCAAATTGCTTTGTAAATCGTTTTCAGTTCTCATCAAAATGGCAAATATTGACTTTTGCCTTGCATGTAGGTATCAAAAGATGCTTGAAACCTAGATTTTAATAGCATTCAAAATCTTTATATGAATTAATATTGCTCGGGAATCAGTTCCTTGAAAAGGGCACTTTGCTGCCCTCTTGCTGCCCCCACACCACTAGGGCAACAGGGGCAGCTGCCCCCACTGCCCCAGTGGCTCCGGCGCCCTTGCTGGTACAGTATTAAGAAAAAATTAATCATTTGTTTTAAAGGTCTTTCGTATTCATCATTTTTAGAAAGAAGAAAACAGTCAAAATGCTGACTACGCAGTTTTCCTGGAGGTCAACGTTACGTTGCTCATCAAAGAATACTTCAAAGGCAACTTGGTTTTAAATGACTTTCGTCAATGACTTTCGTGTATTATAAAAATGCTGTCACATGTTTGAGATAATGCGTAAATCTTTGACAAGTATTGTACACACAAGTTTGCTTAGAATTGGTAAGTCAGTGAAAAAATTCACTTTCTCATTGTAAATTATTGTAAATCTTTAAATGGTGGAATTAATGGGTTTTGTTGTGGTCAATGCGGTTCTAGGTTTCGTTAATAACGTTTTGTATCTCAGATGACAGGAAAAGTTTCATGAATTGCTACTTATGCTGAGTTCCTTTATATTCGACATTTGCTTTAGTTTGTAATCAAAATTCTAAACAATATGTCAGAAGACAATAAATTAAAAATAACTCATAAGATTGAATTTTAATTTTTATACGTATGGATTTTTTAGTTTTCATTATAAATTGCAAATATCGTGCTATTGTCAATGCAATTTTATGCGTACTAGCTGGCCTCTTTTGTTGAAAAACATTCTCCATATATAAAGAGGTATTGATTAATGTATATATTTATCTCTGCCGCCTATTTGGTATCTTTTGAGATCTTAAATATTTCTAAAGTTAGCTAGACACTATCTTATTGAGCACTGTACCATACCATACCATACCATACCATACCATACCATACCATACCATACCATACCATACCATACCATACCATACCATACCATACCATACCATACCATACCATACCATACCATACCTTGCCATAAACGTGGAGAACGGGGCCCGAATTTTCGTCAAAGATGCAAAAAAATTGAAAATGAATCACGTCCTTGTTAGCTTAAGAGACCAGGTTGAAATGTTGTCGATGGTCGATTTGCCAGGATATCTTAATAAAGTGCATTTAGTGATGAACATAAGTAGAATTGCAGCAAGAATAGTCAGGTCATTACTGCTTTGGCGAAAATGGTTGACATAGCAGAAGTTCTGCTATGTCAACCATCTGCTATTGTTCTGCTGCAGAACAATACTGTTGAAGGCTCACTGGCCATTCTTTTCTTGAAATTTGACGGAATTAAATCCAAAGAATTGCAATCGATAGGAGTGAGCCTACTTGGTTTACAAAGCAGGTCTCTTGAATCCAAACGTCTCTACACGCTGATAGAAATAATACTGCAAATCTTATAGACAGTCTAAACAAGGTTTGTCAGTTTTTATCATAAGTAAAACGATGACCAGAAAAGTAAGAAGATGTTTCGTAGTTTATCGATTGTAATAGTTTCTGGATTCAGATCTTGGAAAGCGCCGCTTGATGATAAAACACTAAATTAGCACGGCGACAATAAAATATATTTTCTGGATTTCTATTTCGACATCATGCCTATAATTAACAAAATTGGTGAGACAAAGTTTGACATAGTCATTAAGACAAAATCAAATTGTTGCCTTTTCAAGTACTTTCTTAAGATGACGCTAGCTAGAGTCGAAACGTTTAAATAACTGATTATTCCATTCTAGGTTGTTTGTTTTGATTTTATAGCATACCCGTGCCTACAGTATACTGTTATAAGGATGAAGCAGTAAGTTTATGTGATAATGTAGCATCAGGGTGCAACTTTAGTACAAGGGGAGCAATTTCAATAATAGCATTTTCAACTCTTGGTGCCAATAAAGACTATATTCTTACTGTTTCACCGGAAACTGATAGGTTCCTCTCTTAACTTAGTCTTTAATAAGTCACTATTTCAATGCAGCTTTTACCGCTTTCTAGATATTTTCAATTTCAATAAACAGAACAAAAAGATTTGTCCGAAGGTAGTCAATTGCTTTATAAAACCATAGGAAGAACAATAAAACTTAGGCACGCGCAACACATTGATGCTGCATCATCACAGAAACTTACTACTTTATACTAAATAATGTATACTGTAGGCGCGGGTATGCTACAGAATCAAAACAAACAACCTAGAAAGGAAGATTCTACATTATAGAAACAGACATTTAGTAACAGACAGAAGACAATCTATAGAAATCAATTGATTTTCTATAGAAATCAAGGTTAGTTATCAAATAAGAATCACCAATTACGCTAAACCCAGTAAATACAGACTAGACAATGACAACGTGCTATTCTCGGGGATGTGAAGTCAATAGTTTCCGATACCCTGTGAATAGGCATATTCTAAATTAGATTTCAACAACAAATGCTATCCTAGGGGATGTGAAGTCAATAGTTTCCGATACCCTGTGATTAGGCATATTCTAAATTAGATTTCCTTATTGGCCTGGCGTATATTCCAGTTGCAACTGCTTGCTTCCCAGCAACGATCATGTTCAATAGATTTTGCGATTAAGGATTTATAAATATTCATATCTTCAGTTATCTATGTGCATATCGTAAAGCAGTTTCTGTATATTTTGCTTATCGAAAAATCAAACGATAATCTCCCAGCTGCTCTTTGTAGACTTTTCAAAGCAAATTTTGACTGTTGAAAGTACAACTGCCACCTTTGATTTAAGACGCTCCTCACATGCTCTCAGTACTACGTTTAAAAAGCAGCAGGCTTTTCTAGAAAAAAATTACGGTGTTATGGTGAAAAAATTCTACGATCGCGAACCTTCAGATTATCTGCTGATTCTCGACAGTTTTAGTTTCATTCATCTTTAGAAGGTATATTCCTCCTAAAACAAATTTACATCCCCATAGAAGAAAATGTTCAAGCAAAACAAGATATTTTTCTAAGTTTTTTGTTTACAAGAAAATCAGTTATCGTGCAACAAAACGACATTCTCAATTTTTAAGTTGCAACACTGTTCTGCTATTTATTCAATGCAGCTCTAGAGATATATGATACTTTCAGGGTCATAGAATTTGCTGATGATTGCGTTTTTTCTATCATGAAATCTCAATTTTTAATTCGCAGAATAAAGTTGCTTGCCAATATATATATTCAATTTCATACATGGCATGTAGAACGCGGAATGATTTAACTTTGTCCCCTTTATCATTCCTTCTTAAGGGTGAGGCTCCTACATATATTAAACGAACTCATACTAGCATTGATTTGGGCGTCCAAAAGTTCTCCCATTAATTCTTTGTCGCATCGCTGTTCCGATAGGAAGTGACTTTAGGTGATCGTCATAAAGCCACAAGTAATCTTTGCAGCGGGGATTTTTTATGTGATCTTTTCAGAGTAAACCATATCGAGGACCTGTTTCGATCGATTTCGATGTTGAATAACTTCCTGTTTTTGCATACAAATTGTTTGCATATTGCTTTCTCGAACAGCTGTCCAATTTTGCATAACTTTACTCTTTATGATTCTGTTAAATTATTGTTTTTGTTGATTATAAGGCATCAGTTATAAAATACCTAGAAACGTCTAGTATTCCCTTAAAACTTTTTCTAATTTTCCTTTTCAGCTGCTCCTGTTACCTTAAATTCAGGAAAAGAAATTATTTGAATAATTATCAACCCATCCAAATGGGTCTTTCTGGCAATAAATTTCCTTACAGCAATCATTCTTTGCAGTGGCATACGATAGGGGTAGATTAATACGATCAGCATAGATTGAAATACAACTAACAATGCATAGAATAAAGTTAGCAACCCATGATAAGCCAAGCAGGTACCTGGCAGACAAAGTTTAGCAGTGGCAATCAGATTCTCTGTTTATGAAAAACTAATTCAATCCAAAGTGACTGCAAAAGCCAATATTGAAACAAAGTTGATCGCATAAACAATTGGATTAAAAAAAAGTTATTCATTGTTTTTATAGGATAAAATAGGATAACTGAACAATGTCGTGAATTAGTCAGGTTTTCTAGAATAGGACAGAGATTCATACGAAATAGCTTTCGATTGATTAGTGAAGAAGAAGAAGAAGCATTTCAAATCTCAACTCAAGTAAAGATATTGTAAGTATCATTCAAACGGAATATGTTTTCATTTAATGAAAATTATAAGCAGAACTATGTGAAGGTAATTGAGAAAGTGATTTTTAAGATGATATGTAAAGAAATGATTTTTTGGTTACCTATTTCGGTGAGATGTTGTTTTGGAGTGAAGCTCTATTTTAAACGAAGGCTTTGAATAAAAAAAGCTACGAAATCGTCCTACAAGAAGAAATAATTCATGGAAATTTAATTGTTGCAGTAAATCCTGCTATTATGAATTCTGTAGGAACCAAGAAAACACATCGTAATGGTTGGATACATTATACTGAAGGTTCTTTGTAGAGGGAGTAATTCAAGCGATCTGACTTTTAGTTCGTTATTATAGCGAGAGGTTCGTTATAAGCCTGCTGGTAATAGCTGGATTTCACTGTATTTAGAAGCATGTAATGGATAGAAAGAGTAGCTGCAAACATTAACGTTGACATTGTAAAAAAACTATGATCGAACTAATGTTATTGTGAGAACTTTCAAAATTATAAGCACCCTTTTGTTTGTAGAACAACAGGATAGTTCTAAGTTGCAACTCCGAGTTCAACAATTGAATCTGTAATTTTTGGCGTAAACAGTTGCCTTGCTAGCGAATATTTAGTTTCCTGATGACCAATTTAAGCGTGAAATCTGAGTTGCAGGTTAATTCTGAAAACCAAAGTATGTACAGCTTTGCCTAAACGGCATCGAGCCGTATATGATAGTCTAAACAACGATATTCATCCCATCAATATATATATATATATATATATAGAAATTTGTCTTTTGATACTTCCGTAGCACAGTGCTCAATACGTTAGCACGTAGAGCGTGATATATCATAGATTGAAGAAAGTAAAACTACATAGTTTATCTCTACAAGCCTGTTTCGAAATAGTTCAGACGAAACAGGCTTGTAGAGATAAACCATGTAGTTTTACTTTCTTCAATCTATGATATATATATATATATATATATATATATTACATTTCAATGTGATAACATGAATCCTATTTCAAACAAAGATACGTTAGAATGAATTTATAACATTTTTCTAATCAAAACAAATGTGCATTATTTCTTACTGAGAATTTCTCAAGACTCAAAGCAGCAACTTTTGCTAAATTAAGAATATTTATTCAAATTTTTATTGCTTAACCTCCTGTCATTCAAAACAAATCAAATTTAAAATCTGCTCTTTTGAATAAAGATTAAAACCATGGTATATGAATTTGTGCCTTGTGAACTGGCAGCAACAATAAACGCTTCATGAATTCTTATCCTTATAAAAAGTTTGGTATATTTACATTAATTGCTGCCAATTCACGTTTTAATGCATCTGTCATTTTTATTCAACCAACAAGATCCTTGTGCTAGCCGCCTATAGTTATTTGTTTTGCCTGAATTGATCTTTTTTAAGACGACAAAATCCTACTTAGTAAGCATAAATATGAGCAAAGAGAGATAAAAGATTCACGAAGTACTCAAATGGTATCTTTGACCCAGGTCATTTATGAATTGCTAACGAAAGTCAAAGAAGAGATAAATAAAACCTATCAAAAGCAAAGACTCATTGAATAACACAATAAATAATGAAAGTGATTGTTTTTAGTTGCATTTTAGATTATATTTGCAAATATAGCTAGCTCTATATTTTAATTCATTTTCTTATGAAATGAAGTACACATTATGTCACCACCAAATCTGGATGTATATGGAATATAACTGATGCGACACTTCAAGGTTATGAAGCACCTCACCGTGGCCACCAATGGACATTTGTCATGGAACAGTGATACGTCACTCTACATTGTTTTTTAGTTGCCGATGTCATATTCTGGGTTTACAGAAAATAAGCTCATAAATCTTTAAAGAAAGAATTTTTTTCCCTTGACAAGAATTCAGCGTGAGCTGAAGAAAATCCGATCTTGTTTGCTCACTTATTTATTGCAAGCTAAACTCAAATCTTGTTAGCTGCAATTAACGATTTTTAGAGAAGGGAAATATGCAAAACTCATCGTTCTTTTTTCAATATGCTTATCCTCAAGCCAAAAACCACCTGCTTTGAATTACGAAGTGTTATTGCAACTTATCAGACATTTAGCAGAATTTGACATTAAGGTGATAGCACACAGAGGCTGACATCTCAGGCTTCAACTTCAAAGTTTTTTTGCCGTTTAATGACTAAGAAAAACATAAAGGACAATGTTGCCCTAACATTGTCTACAAGTTCTTGTCAAAATATCTGAAAACGCCCTTAATGACACATGAACACCCGGCTCTCGTTTCTTCCACCGTTAACGAGCAGCAAATTTTGATTGACATTGATATCAGCTCTGCTGTCAATATCGTATTTCTGAAAAACCAGAAATCATGGTACTAACAAGGAAAACATGGCACATTTTGCCAATTACGAAACAATTTATTCAAAAAAGCAAATAGGTGAAAACATCATAAGTGTCTCATGGGGTTTGTTTGTAAGGACAAGAAGCTCTAGACGCAAAGATAGACAGCTGCATCGAAGCATGTACAATACATAAGGGGCTTATTAAACGTTGCCTTTCAACAGTGAAATTTGTTGGGAAGCTAATAATATATGGTAGTTGGTGTGATGGTATTACATGAAGTACTATTATTCGTGTATTTGTATATGAAGACTACTACATGTGGTTATGATGAATGTGGTCGATAGAGCAAGATAAGCTTTTGTTTCTGTCCCTATACCTTCCTAGATATTATTATAGTTGTGTCGCTTCTATCATAACAAAACATATGGGTACAAATATTCATTCAGGGGCAAGTGTCTAGAGGTAATGGCACACCTATTTCTTTTAAAATTAACCAATAAAAACTTTGAAATTGGAAGAACTAAGGTCTTACAAGTAGGCCATCCTAAATCATGTAAGAACATATGCGATGAGCAGTGAGACCACACACAGACGAATCAATCTTTTATCTTGCCATTTAGCATTGCATCCAATTATAGGCCTTGTATTTAACGCAGAACCGGAATATATGAGCCCCATTTCCTAATAATAGTTAGCCAAAAGAACTTTCCTTCTAAAATGGAATGAATTTTTACATTGTTATTGGTAAAATGGAATTATAACTTTTTCCCGTTACTTTAGAGAGTGACATTGCATCAAATATTTATCAAACCTCAAAATTATACGGCATTTTATGCAGCAATTTATACAATAAACTGAATTTCGTGAAAAAATTGCATCAAGACAAGTTTTCGACAGAAATGAGTTTGCTTTGATGCATGATGCCTGAAAGATGATTTGAATCACGATAAACACTCGATGAACGATGAATCATTTAAGGTTGGGTGTGATGACGTCATTATCAAATATCATGAAAGTGTGTAAGTCTCTGGTCATGCATAGGTATAGCCTTAAATAAAGAAATTAGATTGAAACTACGTCAGTCCACTCTCAGGGTACCTGAATCTCAGTATACTCAACCCTGCTGGTGTTTTGCCTAGCATATACATATGCATCTCAACAAAGATTTTTTGATAACCGACAGTGGCGGAAATTCAGGCTTTCATTCGGAGGGGGCCCAGGCCTACAATTTTCCGACAAGATAACATCTTGGATCATGTCTCATTTTAAAGAAATTGCACTTTTGATAAAAATAAGTGATTTTTGACGGAACCTTTTGGAAATTTTTCCTGACCACACCACAATTAAGTAGCAAAAAGAACAATCCATTAATGATTTTTGATATCAAGATCGATATCTCATCTAAGACAATTGATGATACAAGAGGTCGACCGATTACACTTTTGATAAGTCGTACGTTCATTTCATGCAGTTTATCTTGTTTTCGTCAGTGGGAAATACGTTTGAAAATATCTTTTATTCGAAAAATCCGATGGAAATTTCGGCTAATCTTTACGGTATTGAAATCAAATATACAATTCACAAGCAGTTTCTTTTATTTTGGTCATATATTATTTGATTGATTATTTAGTACTGGCTAATATTTTATCAGCTATGCTATGTTCAAATTTTGCAAAAAGGGCACAGAGAGGTTATAAAGGCTCCTGGGGTAAAAAGGGACCTCTAAGATTACGCCTCTAAGATTAGCTTAAAATTCCTTTTCAGAACAATTTCTTGGAGTAATTTCGACCCGTTAAAAGGTTGTCAATTATCCGACAAAAGCCCGAATTTTCCGACGACATCGCTGATTAAGGGGGGGCCGAGCCCCCCCAAACCCCCATAATTTCTGCCACTGATAACCGATCTCTATCGATCGCATTAAGAGTGCAAATCCTTCTATTCCTATCCCATACACCAAGGCGTGTACAGCTTTGTCTATCATTCAGTATCGTTCACTAGCGTTCAGTGAAAGCCAGTTTGTGCAATGATAAATCGTCATTGTGCAGTGATAAACTCAAATTTTGTGTAGTGATAAAACTACAATTAAGAGATATGGTATTGAAAAATAAGATTGCAGCAGTTACCAGTAGACACAAATAGCTGATATAAGAGTATTACAATATTTAAGACTAGAACATAACAGTAACAATGACCATACTCTATTAAATCTCTCAAAAGCTGTTCAGAACATGGGAGTTATCTAGTTTGTTTTGCCCTTCGTCTTCTCCTTTAAGTTCTTTATTCTCGAGAACATGTTTAAGCCTAAACCACTTTTTCTAATCTTTATTAAAAGATTGGTTGAGAGGTAATATGATTCGCCAGTTTTGATGGGTGTGGTCATGAAAATGTTCAAAAGGAAGCACGCAAAACTTTTGAATATGTGAAGGAATAAAATTTCTTAAAAAAAATGCTGCTTTTACTGCAGCAAGCACTATATGACAGATCTGTTAACCAAATTTTTCATTTTCTACTAAAAGGTATTTCAGCTTATTCAAGATGCATCTTTCTGTTACTTTTTCACCGTCACTGCGACGATCATAAGTTCATTTAGATATAAATTTGCATTGCAAAAAATTTCTCGTTAAGATTGATTAGTGTCATTATATCATCTTTGTCATTACGCATTGTTCAATGTTTTAAACCTATACACAAGATTTCGAGAACCTAACGAACTATTCACAACGTGTCTCCTTTTGCAGATTCTTCTGGCAAATTCTTCTGTAGGGAAAACCTCACGACAAACCTTTTCATTAAACATTTGCTCTGCATACTTGCATAAAGATGTTGGCAATGTTTTCAGCCAAGTATCCTCTTGCAATAATAATATATAATAATGATAATAATAATAAAACGAATATTTATACAGGATAAACACTTCAACAATTAGAACATCGCTGTTATCACTGTGTGTCCTGTGCCCTAGACCTTAAATGATATTGAAAGAAAATTTATTACATTAAAAACATTGATAAAACTTACAAGAATAGGATCTATAATACCTAATAAAACCTAATTTCACATTGAAATAAAATAATGTTTGTCACTGTCCTGCAAAATGATTTTTTCAAATTTTTAACAATTTTTTAACAAATTTAAGTTTTTTAACAATTCTTTGTGTGTCCGTTGTCCGACGTATGTCTAATAGGTAGCTCTTGTACACATTAGAGCCCATATAGTTGAAACGAATTTTCGGTGCATATTCTTTTTTAATAATAGGTATCGCAAAAGTGCATTTGTTTGCTTCTTGTTCCTTTTCATGTTGTATCAAGTAAAATAATTCTGAAAATGTTCACAAGATTACTCATCTGTCCAGGCATTTTCGCACAGTTGCAGGCTCCTCATCCTTATTAGCATTTATGACTGACATGGCCTTTACCGGCTGTTTCATCACCATAGTATATCTCAATGAACGAGAAATGAAATGAGGAAGTCTGCTTATTTGCGTTTCTTGTGAGCTTTAGTTTGCGTATATCCCACAGTAAGTAAATGTTGGAAGAATCATAGTACGATAAATTGTACTAGCTGTAGCATTGTCCGGTGAACGACCTTATTTTGCTAGAAGTCGTAAGCTACAGATGCACGCTTGAAGACATTTGTCTGAAATGGGGTTCAAGTTAAGTTGAGGTATCCACAAGGACGCCAGATATATTTATATTCCGTTCGGTTATAGATATATATACCGGTGGCTGAGATATTGGTGACTTTACGTGGCCCTTTGAGCTGTTTTGCAATATTCATTGGCGGTTCCAAATAGTATCGACTATGTCTTGCGCCCCTTTTTTTAGATTCATATAAAGTTCATTGCATCTCAGACCACTTTGACAGATTTTCCATGTCTTTCGATAGTTTATTTCAATTGATCAATTTCTTTGCCTGCCAACATACAAAACAGTATCAGCTGATATTTTTAAAAAAATGCTTGCATACTCCAACTGACTTCACAGGCATCCATTGAAAGAGATAAAGAAACAATAGAGGGCCAAGTATTGAGGCTTGTGGAACTCCTGTTAACAAGTTTCCTCATCTGAGATACAACCGTTGAATGCTACCACTGCTTTCTGGAAGAACAGATAGTCGTTGGAACCATTCAATTTTCGTTATCTTTATTCGTAATCGCAAAGTTTTTCGAAGTAGTATGGCGTGGCTATGGTTCAAACGCCTTTACTAAGGTCAGAACAGAAGACTGCTAACCGAAGAGCTTGATCCTTGTCGACGCTTCTTCCGTATGTCATCCAAAATATGTCGCCGCATATCAGTTGATAATTTGGGCCTGAAACATATTGGTTATTTTGACAGAAGTTTTGTTTGGTCTAGAAATTTGCATGAAGCTTGACGATGAACAATCTTTCAATCACCGTTGGATAGTATCGTAAAACTTGAAAATTGGTGGTTAATTTATCACAGTTTAGAGAGTGCACCAGATTTAGGAAGTAGGAATGATTTTAGAATTGGCCTTCCAGTCCGCGGAAGGTAACTGGTCATGAGATGGACATATTCGATAAAGCATGGGTCAAGGGAGCCGGATTTGAATCAGCAGAGTCCTATTATCAAAACCTGGTGGCAGATCATCTTAAGCCTAGTTGCTTTATTCTTCTTATAGAACTCTAAAGTTCACGCTCAAACTCCTGTTTTGAATACCTTTCAAACATAACTTTCTAATGTTTTTGTGGAAGCTTGGGTTGATTTCTCCATGTGAAAGTTAACATAACGGGAAAGCCTTTTCGCTTTTCAAGCGTTTTAGCGATATAGCAAAAAAGGCAGCAAAAATGCCGTTTACTGCCTATCTTGCTTGGTCTTTACTTTATTCGCCGTAATTTCGAAACGATTGAGGGGATTTGTTTGTCCGCTCTGGAAGTTGGGTTGGGTAAATTATTTTAGTGTTTTCCAAAACTTATTTTGCGATGCCCTTGAATTTCTTCAATAAATCCTTGTGGTACACTTGACTTGGCTTTTTCTGACAGCTGTATTCACTTATTACGCATGCATTTATATGCTGAGATGTCTGTTTGATTTTTAGTTACGTCTGATTTTCTTAACAGTTATTATCTCTACTTCATTCATAAGACGCTTCACCTCAACTGTTTAGCCCACGTTGTGGCTTTCCCACTTAAGTACTTTTTCTTGAATATTCTCGGGGCGTGAATTGATTAAATACTTTATTGAAGGATGCTTTTCATCATCGAACAGCCCTCGTTCACATTTAGTTTGGTTATAGAATGGAGACCAGTCCACATTTTGTAAATCTGATTTCATATTCCCGGATAATACATTTTATAAATCCCGAAAGTAAATCAACCCTCGTCTAAAAGCTGTTATTTATTTTAACGAACGCAACAGGCCATGTCATGATTTCCAAATGCTGGTCGGTAATGACGTTCATGTTTTGCGATGTTCGAAGGATTATTTGTAAGGATCAATGGTTTCATGGTAGTTTCTGAATCCTTCGTAGGCTTTTTGCAATAACTTTGTTTCAACCAAACACCTGAAGATTTGGCTTTCAGCTCTTTGTTGTCATTTTCAAGTTCGAAAATTTATGATTCGCATCCCCAAGAAATCATAATTTCTTTGCACTCTTCTGCAGCCTTTGTTAACAAGGAATTTAAAAGCGTGCGGTTGAAATCCTTTTCGCAGGTATTTTGATCGGCAAATAATATACCGGCCTCCAGATAGTTCCAAAATACCTGCGAAAAGGATTTCCAACGCACGCTTTATTCCTTGTTAACAAGGCTGCAGAAGAGTGCAAAGAATTATGATTCTTGGGATGCGAATAGTAAATTTTTCGAAATTGAAAATGACGACAAGAGCTGAAAGCAATATTCCAGTGTGTTTGGTTTTGAAACAAATTATCTGCAAGCACTACGAGGATATCAGAAACTACAGAAAACATTGATTGATGTCATCCTTACGAAATAATCCTTGAACATCGGCAAACATGACGTCATTAACCGACCAGCATTGGAGGATCATGAATGCTGGTTGCGTTCGTAAAATAAATCAACAGTTCTTTTAGACCGAGGGTTATTACTTTGTCGGGATGATAAAATGATATAATCCGGAAAATATGAAATCAGATTTAAAAATGATTGGACTGGGCTCCATTCTATAAACCAACATAAATGTGAACGGGCTTGGTCGATGATGAAACAGCATCCTTCAAATGTATTTAATCATCACGCCCGCGAGAATATTCAAGAAGGTAAGGGGAAAGCCAGCACCGTGGCTAAACAGTGAAAGGTGAAGCGTCTTAATGAATGAAAGAGATAAACTGTTAAGAAAATCAAAGACGTACTAAAAATCAAACAGACATCTCAGCATATAATGCATGCGTAATAAAAGTGAATACAGCTGTCAGAAAAGCAAGTAATGTACCACAAGGTTTATTGAAAGAAATTCAAGGATCCAATAAAGTTTGAAAACACTAAAATTAATTTGACCAAACAAGTCGAGCGCGACAAACAAGTCCATCTTTCCGAAATTAACGGCGATAAAGTAAAAGACCCAAGCAAGATAGCAAACGCATGTTTGCTCCTTTTTTGCTAATATCGTAACAACCTTGAAGGAAAAGGCTTTTCCCGTTTGTAAACTTCACATGGAGAAATCAAGCCCAATCTTAACCCACAAAAACAGTTAGAAAGTTTATGTTTACGAAAGGTATCAAAACAGGGAAAGTTGAGCGGTGAACTTAAGTCTATAAGAGAAATAAAGCAACTGGGCTTAGATGATCCTGCCACCAGGTTTGATAAAGGATCTGCTGAGTCAATATCGGCTCTTGACCCATCTTATCAATATGTAACTCATGACCAGTACCTTTCCCGCGGACTGGAAGGCAAGCTAAAATAATCTACTCATAAATCTGGTGCACGCTCTACTGTGTAATTACCGACCAATTTCAGTTTTACCGATACTAATCCAAGGTGATTGAAAAAGATTGTTCTCGTCAAGTTTATGAAACTTTTAGACACAAACAAACTCTTGTCAAAATACCAATATGGTTTCAGGCCCAAATTATCACTGAATATGCGGCGACTATATTGTTGGATGACATACGGAGAAGCGTCGACGGAGGATCAGCTCGTCGGAGCCAGTCTTTGTTGACCTTGAGTAAGGCGTTTGATACCATAAAGCCACGCCATAAACTACTCGAAAACTTGCCGATTTACGGAATTAGAAAGATAATCCGAATGGAATGGTTCAACGACTTCATCTGTTTCCGCGAAAGGCAGTGGTAGCATTCCAACCGGTTGTTATTTCTCAGATGAGGAGAACTTGTTAAACAGGGAGTTCCACAAGGCTCATACTTGGCCCTCTATATTGTTTCTTATCTCTTTCAAAGGGGGGGGGGGGGGGGGTGAATGCCTGTAGAAA
>NW_027019299.1:5879822-5960202 GCF_013076305.1 Rhopilema esculentum
CGAATCTTTAGCAGGTCTTTCTTGAATGTGTGTACACGCAAACCCCTGTTTTGCGGTTTTACATCCATTGTCGCGGCTTTCCCTAACACTTCCTGTTGTATTCTTGTGTAGCCGATATTCCTTTTTATTTTTCATCGCATTGTCTAAATCGGATTCGCTTTGCTCCATCTCTATCAGTAGACGATACTTCTTGTGAAATAGCGAGTGATAAGTCTTTATTAGAAAGCCGACAGAAAATCGAGATCACGTCTCTAGATAAGCCTTCTTAATAAAAACTTCCAATAAAAATGGAAGAGTTAAGCAAGTGACACCAATGTAGTCAAAAGTCGCTGAGTTGCTTTAATTCTTCTATTTCATCCTTACTTTGTGATAACATTTGTAGCGTAGTAACAGAAGTAACAGGTACTTTGACGCGTCAGAATAATTTCAAATAGGCAAGGGGGGATACAGACGTGAGGATTAGCTATTCTTGTAAACCTAAATGCATATTTCTGTCTTGAAAAAGCTTTAAAATTGCACAGGTTAAAGAACATTTAGCATTGAGGTACTATGTACTTTGGTTTGGTATAAAAATCCGATTGTCATCAAAAAGCAAACGAAAAAAACCGGGTTACCTACTCTCCGACGCAATTGTAGATTTAACAAGGTGTGTCATTAGGCTGTCCAGTACCCGATGGACCAAAATGGTATTCTGAAAACAGGGTCAACGTACTCAGGGGTGCCGGAAGTATGACAGGGCAAAGGCGACAGACTTTTACTAAGGGCACGACGGTGTACATAGATGAGGGAAGTGAATCGAGTAAAAAGGAGGTTTCGGGGGGGGGGGGTACTCCTCCCGAAATTTTTTTAATAGTACAGCTTGGTGGCTTAAAGCAACATCAATTATTTTTTGTTGCAATTGGTTTCGGAAACTATCGGAACTTTTATAGCAATTTTCTCTGCTTCGACTCTATTTTCTTTTGAAAGTATTTTTTGGATGTGAAATATCTAGTCGTAGACAAAAGCTCGAAGTGTCAAAGGTGAAGGGGTGGGATATTGTTTATTCTTCAGAGTAAATTTTTGCCATTTGCCTATCTTGTTTTATAAGGCAAGGGTGAAGTTTTGTTTCCCTCATTAAGACTGGACCTTAATTGTTGTTACCACCTTTAACCAGGCCCAGTTCAAGTAGAGAGTTGAGTCTTGTCGTCAAGTGTCAAGGTAATGGTATCTAAAGCTCTGATAGGCATGAATGAGATCCCTTTTATGTGAAGGGTGGGCATGAAGCATACTCTACTTGTCAGAACATGGAATTCTATGGCACTGCAAAAAGGCACTTTCTGCCCCTTTCATGCCCCTCTAGCCAAGGGCACAGGGGGCAGCTGTAACCTTGTCTTCCAGTTCAAAATCATGTCAAAGTAAGTCAAAGTTTCAGCTGTTCCGTCTTATCACTATCCTGTATTTTTTTTTCGCATTAAAATCAGAACCATATCATACGGTTTCCGTTTTCCCCCGTACCATTTTGAAATGATACCGTACTTTATTTGTTAAAGCAGCGCTGTTGCAGAACGTGCCTAATCAGCGCAATAAAATTATTAGCACAGTCCCGGCTAACAAGGGAAAGTTAAGCAACAACCCCGTGAAACAAGCCCGGTGAGCACCGTCCTGGTGAGAAATTTTCCCACCGGGAAATCCCTTTTGGAAAAATATAATGACCCAGGCATTTCTCCATTTCCCTACGTTCCTTGAAATCAGAGATTTCTTGTCCACAGTCAATGGAAAGTTCCTTTCTGGTCAACAGAACAACTGGCGTTTTAAAAATAGTTTCTGTTTGTATCTGAAGATTCTCTGACGATAGCAGGCTGCATAAAAAGCAGTTCCAAGTGAATTAAATGACAAGGTGTGCCAAAAATCGATTGCGTTTTGTCTCTTCAAAGCTCAAATGATCAAACGTGAATAAAAAAAAAATAGAGTACATGAAATCAAAGAACGCGAAAAAAAAACTGGAAAAGAAATCGCATGAGATTGCTAACTACAATGAAAATTTCGTGGTTGCCTCTGAAAAAATACAACTCTATTTCACCGACCGAGTTCTGTGCCTTTCAACTTTGAACGTGCATCAAAGCATTGGCTTGTCCCCTTACCCAATTCTGTGCCCATGGCTAGACGATTATCGTACATTTGTTTTGATCTGACGTCAATCAATTAAAGGTCAGTATGTAATTTGTGTAAGAGCACATCGAGCTAATTAAAAGTATTGGTATATTATTGGTTAAACTTAGGGCTGTTTTTCGAAAGATTGCAGAGATTTGCATTTACTGCTTGATTTAGTAATGAAAATCATTTCCTTACTGATTTATTTATAGAACTCATTTCCTTACAGATTTATTTATAGAACTCATTTCCTTACAGATTTATTTATAGAAATCAATCAATTAGCTAATATTTGTATTGTTTAAAAAGATCCTTTGAAAAGGATGAGCCCAAGACATTTCCAGGCATTGGAGAAAAATCAAGATATGGATGTAGTCTTCATGAGTTGGGGACAAACTCATTTGGGCCGGATTTTCAAACAGTACTAGAGGCAAAAATAAATGATTCCGCAAGAGAGTTTCTAATCAATAACCTCTCGCAATGAAAACTTGATTCTAAGTTTTACTTTACTCAAGATTCTAGATTCCAATTTGTCTGTTCTAATATTTCAGTTACTCTGAGCAATGACATATTCTCTAAAATTTCAGCTACTCTCGTTCAATAATTCAGTTAAGCTGTGCCTTAATTTGGCCGCAGTTTCCTTTATTTAAATTTTCTCCGAATCAAAATTTTCTACTTTAACGTGAAATTTTAAAATAAAGACAGTAGCTTAACAAGTATTATTGGCGGGGATTGCATTCTATATAATTCTTATAGCTCTTTTGAATTCAGCATAGGGTTGTGAATATTGTGATTCGAATGACATGTAGCATCAACAGTGAACAGCGATATCCAACCCAATTCCATAATTTTTAACCAGGGACAGGTTGTCTGCAAAACAGAGCATACGCTTGAAATCTATAGCTGGAAGAAGTGTGGAAAAAGAGAAAACATCTTACACGTAAACGGTCACGGAAATTATCATTATCCTCAATTCTCTCTCAAGTTAACACTGATTTATGGTAGGCGATTGAAGCATGGAAATGTCGAATTTGAAACAAGATTGAGTTTTCTTACTTTGAAAAAAATCAACAAAAATAAAGTCATCTTCTATTTGCGAACCTCGTACTCATTCAGGACATCTTGTGGTAGAAAATACCTCTTCTATTTGTGTACAGTATGCAGATTTGCTGAAGAAGCATCCTTTAATTTGTAGGTCAGCATATTAAATCCTGTTCCAGGATGATCAAAAGCATCTTGATTCCCGACCGCAGCAAATTACCAATGCACCATGCGAACATATGCAAGCATACTGAATCACACGTCTTATGGTCGAAGCACCCGTATCTGTTTCTTTAAACATTCTGCAGGGAACAGAAGTTTGTTGATGATTGATTCAAGCTGCACAAGTGCCCTGTTGGCGAAATCCAAAGCGACTTCATCTGCTTCTGTTTGCACGACAGTCTTCAAAGTGCGATAAATGTCCCGCAAGACACTGCCTATAACCTTGAAAGAAAAATACAGAAGAAAGACAATGTGAAATGTGTAGACAGAAGAAAGACAGTGTAAAAAAGCTTGCAGTAACACAATTAATACTACAGCTTCTTTAAAAGTAAGCTTGTTCCTTGTGCCCCCTTTCTCTTTTGTTTTATCAATCCCCTTCGCCAATGATATACTTTTCTTCAAACTTAACAAGTACATATTAATCAACCGATGCAATTTTCTGAGCTTTAATTCTCCTTTAATACATTGCCAGTTAAGTTGCGAGCACTCCCTTTCAAAGTAGCATTTCAGTCTTACTTCTCGCTGATGACCTGAAAAGTCAATTTTGTTATGCTCAATCAAAGTAAAACAATAGGGTGTCATTTGACGCAAGTGAAAACCTGACTTTCATGAATGGGACTGACTTGGATATTTCTACACCTTTCCATAACTCTCTCATTCTGTGCCATAAAATCTGAAATGGAAATCCCACCTTTCTTCTATTGCTTAACCTACATCTGAAAATCTTGAGATCGTCTCTAGGGTTCGTGGATTCCTCTCACCCCCCAATTTTTAACAATTTAAAAAATTATTCTTTTGAGTCTGGCGCCCACCTTTGGGGAGGCGCTACAAAATCATCGTTGTATCTTTCTGACAAAATTAATTCAACAATTTTTTTCCTTGTACTAGTTCGCGGCTTTTTGCTTTTTAATGTGTTTGGTGAAATCATCATGCGTACTGTTAGAAGCAGTCTTCCAGATGCAGGGCTCAAGATTGGTGGGATGAATATCTCAAACAAACGCTACGCGGACGATACTACACTGTTGGAGGATGATAAGCGCAAACTGGAAGAGCTAGTAGAAGCTGTGAGGACTGAAAGTCTAGGTTTTGGTCTAAAAATAAATGAAGCGAAAACAAATGTGATGACGCTGAACGGCTCTGGTCAAGTCAAGTTGGGTGATGTCGAGATTGAAACCGTCGACGAGTTCAAATACCTTGGTTCTATGCTGGATATAGACACCCAAACATCCCACGAAATCAAACTGAGGTTAGCTGTAGCCAAAAGATTTGCAAGCGACCTGCATCCCATCTGACCTGACAGGCAGTTATCGTTGGTACTGAAGATACGTTGCAATGTTCCGAGTCTCACACGCACAAAAATAATTTCACTAGACTAAACGACACCACCATCCACCACTAAACGACACTCAAGTTCACTAGGAGCTCGCAGGCGAATGGGCGGGTTTCAAAATGGTGGCGTCAACAAAGAAGCTTTCTTTGCTGGTTCGCGACGATTTATGAGTATCGCTAGGGGTTATTTGCTAAAGTTTCTATATCGGCAGTCTAGTATAAAACAATGCATGACTGGAAATAGGCAACACAGATAATTATTTATATAGAACGCGGAACACGATCTTGTTCTCAAGAGAGGGCAACTCTTGTTAAACAAGGAATGTCTTGTTTGGCGAAACGAAATTCTGAGTAACAAGAATAGTCAAGCATTTTATCTCATAAAAAACGATCATTTTCCAAATAAAGAAACAATGGAGCTGACCCTTTTTCTTAGAAAAGAGCAATCTCTTCTTTGGGAATGAATTCATCTTTGTAGAAATTTGGCCAGCGCAAGAAATCTTCTTATTAATTCATTAGCTGTGCTTATGTATGTCTTTTTGAGTAGTTTTATATGTTATTTATAATGGATTCGGATAACGGCGTTTTGGGATAACAGCTGTTTATCGGTTGACTCAAGCTAACAAATACGAAGCTTTATAAAACATTTGCTATACATTTGCATTCTGATAGAGGAAATGTTATTCTAGACTAGAGTAATTTTCTTGAAAATAATTATATATAATAATAATATAATAATAATAAAACGAATATTTATACAGGATAAACACTTCAACAATTAGAACATCGCTGTTATCACTGTGTGTCCTGTGCCCTAGACCTTAAATGATATTGAAAGAAAATTTATTACATTAAAAACATTGATAAAACTTACAAGAATAGGATCTATAATACCTAATAAAACCTAATTTCACATTGAAATAAAATAATGTTTGTCACTGTCCTGCAAAATGATTTTCAAATTTTTTAACAAATTTTTTAACAAATTTAAGTTTTTTAACAAATTCTTTGTGTGTCCTTGTCCGACGTATGTCTATAGGTAGCTCATTGTACACATTAGAGCCCATATATTGAAACGATTTTCGTGCATATTCTTTTTTAATAATAGGTAATCGCAGAGTGCATTTGTTGCTTCTTGTTTCCTTTTCATGTTGTATCAGAGTAAAATAATTCTGAAAATGTTCACAGATATCTCTGTCCAGGCATTTTCGCACAAGTTTGCAGGCTCTCATCTTATTCGCATTTATGACTGACATGAGCCCTTTACCGGCTGTTTCATCACCATAGACTATCTTCAATGAACGAGAATGAAATGAGGAAAGTCTGCTTATTTGCGTTTTTGTGAGCTTTAGTTGCAGTATACCACAGTAAGTAAATGTTGGAAGAATCATAGTACGATAGATTGTACTAGCTGTAGCATTGTCCGTGAACGACCTTAATTTTGCTAGAAGTCGTAAGCTACCAGATGCACGCTTGAAACATTTGTCGAAATGGGAGTTCAAGTTAAGTGAGGTATCCACAAGGACGCCAAGATATTTATATTCCGTTGTGTTGTTAATTACCGTTGGGGTTGGCTGAGATATTGTGACTTTGAGTGGCCCATTTTGCTGTTTTGCAATTCATTGTGCCGTTCCAAATAGTATCGACTCTGTCTTGCCTTTTTTTAGATTCAATATAAGTTCATTGCATCTCAGCCACTTTGACAGATTTTCCATGTCTTTCGATAGTTTATTTTCAATTGAATCAATTTCTTTGCCTGCCACATACAAAACAGTATCATCTGCATATTTTAAAATGCTTGAATACTCCATGACTTCTACAGCATCATTGAAAGAGATAAGAAACAATAGAGGGCCAAGTATTGAGCCTTGTGGAACTCCTGTTAACAAGTTCTCCTCATCTGAGATACAACCGTTGAATGCTACCACTGCCTTTCGGGAGAACAGATAGTCGTTGAACCATTCCAATTCGTTATCTTTTATTCCGTAAATCGCAAGTTTTTCGAGTAGTATGGCGTGGCTTATGGTATCAAACGCCTTACTAAGGTCAACAAAGACTGCTCCGACGAGCTGATCCTTGTCGACGCTTCTCCGTATGTCATCCAACAATATAGTCGCCGCATATTCAGTTGATAATTTGGGCCTGAAACCATATTGGTATTTTGACAAGAGCTTGTTTGTGTCTAGAAATTTCATAACTTGACGATGAACAATCTTTTCAATCACCTTGGATAGTATCGGTAAAACTGAAATTGGTCGGTAATTATCACAGTTAGAGCGTGCACCAGATTTATGAGTAGGAATGATTTTAGCTGCCTTCCAGTCCGCGGGAAAGGTACTGGTCATGAGTGACATATTGATAAGATGGGTCAAGGGAGCCGATATTGACTCAGCAGAGTCCTTTATCAAACCTGGTGGCAGATCATCTAAGCCAGTTGCTTTATTTCTCTTTATAGACTTAAGTTCACGCTCAACTTCCTGTTTTGATACCTTTCTAAACATAAACTTTCTAACTGTTTTTGTGGGTAAGTTGGGTTGATTTCTCCATGTGAAGTTACATAACGGGAAAGCCTTTTCCTTCAAGGTTGTTACGATATTAGCAAAAAAGGAGCAAAATGCGTTTGCTATCTTGCTTGGGTCTTTTACTTTATCGCCGTTAATTTCGAAAGATTGAGGACTTTGTTTGTCGCTCGACTTGGTTGGGTAAATTAATTTTAGTGTTTTCCAAAACTTATTTGGATCCCTTGAATTTTCTTTCAATAAATCCTTGTGGTACATTGACTTGGCTTTTCTGACAGCTGTATTCACTTTATTACGCATGCATTTATATGCTGAGATGTCTGTTTGATTTTTAGTACGTCTTGATTTTCTTAACAGTTTATCTCTTTCATTCATAAGACGCTTCACCTCACTGTTTAGCCACGGTGCTGGCTTTCCCCTTACTTTCTTGAATATTCTCGGGGCGTGATGATTAAATACATTTTGAAGGATGCTTTTCATCATCGACCAAGCCTCGTTCACATTTATTTGGTTATAGAATGGAGCCCAGTCCACATTTTGTAAATCTGATTTCATATTTTCCGGATTATACATTTTATAATCCCGACAAGTAATAACCCTCGGTCTAAAAGAACTGTTATTTATTTTACGAACGCAACCAGGCATGTCATGATCTCCAATGCTGGTCGGTATGACGTCATGTTTTGCGATGTTCGAAGGATTATTTGTAAGGATGACATCAATCAATGTTTCTGTAGTTTCTGATATCCTCGTAGGCTTTGCAATAATTTGTTTCAAACCAAACACACTGAAGATTGCTTTCAGCTCTTTGTTGTCATTTTCAATTCGAAAATTTATATTCGCATCCCCAAGAATCATAATTTCTTTGCACTCTTCTGCAGCCTTTGTTAACAAGGAATTAAAGCGTGCGTTGAAATCCTTTCGCAGGTATTTGGAACTATCTGGAGGCCGGTATATTATTGCGATCAAAATACCTTTGCAATGTTCACGACTAGGCCAGACCTCAATCCACATAATTTCCAATTCTTTGTCCTCGAGGTCTTCTCGCCTGTCCCAGGGTACCTTATTGGAAATGTAGGCACCAACACCGCCCCCTTTTCCAGAATTTCGTGGCCGGCTTTCAAACGAATAGCCAGGGATATCATACAGTCCATTATTTTCACTGTCTTTCCGTATGTGCGTTTCACTTAGGGTTAGTATATCGATCCCACTGAAGCTTTGAAAAAGTTCTGAAACAAGGTTTATGTTAGAAAACAATCCACGCACGTTTTGATGGAAAACTGCCAAGCCTCTCTGTTTAAGTAACTGTTTCAAAGCCGGGATGTCTCTGCTGTAGGGACCAGGACACGATTCTATATCACCACTCATCAGAATTAGGAGACAGGAAACTTTGCATCGAGCTTCGGACATGAATATCGCGCTTCCCTCTCTTAGCTTGCCATAAACTGGATAATATAAACGTCTCCTTGCTGCTAGCAATTTCTTTTCCTGTGATAGTTAACCCAATTGAATCTGAGCCAACAAAAGCAACCTTCTTTACTTGGAAATTTATGATCACCAAGAGTAAGATGCAAATAAATTTCAGCACTACCGACATGTCTTTCACCTTTCGTGGACAACGTGCCTTTTCTTCATTCTTCAAGCATTCAAGCCGTAAAATCAAGTATGTCAGTAAAGAGAAAAGTAGTCACTTTGAGTGATTACAGCAGCCCCTTTTTATCAAGCATCTTCATCAGCCTACTTTCAGTAGGTATGAACTGTGAAAAAAGGTGATTTGACTTCCTTTCGTGTCGAAATGGGCGTGACTATTTACGATGATTTGGCAAACAGATTTACTCAAGTGATTGGTACCAGCTCCTATAATTAAAAAAGCTTACAATCAAAAATACATCGATACAAGTGTCCTTTGATGTATTTCTCCAGTGTTTTCTTAAAAAATCCTTTCGTTTCTTACTAAAACGACATTAATTATGATACACTTCAAAGCAATGTTGTTTTGAAACGAAGATTTTCCATTGACATCTTAGGTAAAATCACACTAACAACATTGCTTTGTTGGGGAAGACATACTTTGAAATCAAGACCAGGAGCAGGCTTACTTTTAAATTAATGCAGTCTCGCAATTTTTGTGAACGATTGTTGAATGCATTTCAAAAACTCCATCTTGGTCTTATAGTCTTCAACGTGTCACTCAAAGCTGAACTTCACAAATTTGAAATTTGCTAGAATTGACAGGTCATTTGTACTTTGAGCTTTCAAGAAAAGCCTGCTCCTGATATTTCTGTACTCTCGTTTTTGTCTATCGGAGCTTTGCAGGTTAAACTGACTTTCATCTAGAGGAAAAAATTTCCCAGAATTAAAGTAAAAACTTTTGGTTTACAATGTCTAGAAAACATTTTGTTTGCATTAAGTATAAGATAGATACAACGTCAATTTAGCCAATCCAATGACTTATCATGCACAAGCATTTTTATTTTCCAGATCTGAAATAATCTAATGGGAATATACCATATGGCCTTGCAAAATATACCTTTCCACAATCACAATTATTTTAAGTGCACCTTAAAATAAACGATAAGCTTTTTTTGAAAACAAAATCTTTGCTCTTCAATGCAGCTCTTTGCTCGTCATCTTTATGGTCGATTTTCCTACTTAATATTAAGCAATATTCTGGCAATGAGTGGATTCTTTTTAAAAATTATAAAAATCGTTCTCATTTTCTGGTTTTATCCCCATTGCTCTATTTAGCTATGAAATGATAAATATTCACAAGTTTGATAATAAAATATTCAATGTGGGTTGATAATTTAAATTGTTTTGCATCTATTTGGATAAAATTTAGAAGGAACGATTGAAGAGATCTCTATTCTAAAGGGTAGCAGGTACATGGACTTCTTCATAAAGCAGATGTGCTAAGCCGGGACAACGCATGACCTGGAAATCTCGCTGCTCATTACTCATTACCAATACGCTGCCACGATAACGAACAACAGGGCTAGAAGCATTGTTTTTCTTCTTGTTTTGCCTACCGCAGAACGTTTCTTTTGATTACAGGCAAAGGCTGGTAAACAATCGTAAATGGATAATGAAGAGGATGAACATCTTTCAAGCAGCACAGATGAATCAGCTTTCGACGAAGAGTATTGTGATTTTCAGCAAGAGGAAGTTTTTAAAGGAATTGAATGGATATTGGATTGTGACGATTTGACCGAGTCAGAATATTTGAGATACATTACAAGGTTTCTAGCAGGTATGTTCTATGATTTATAGCCAAATCGAGATTTAAAGAATAAATAAAACTATTCAAACAGAGTATATTGCACTGAGAAATTAATTTTCTAACCTATTATCTGCAAAAATTGTGAATTAACTTTATTAAATGTAAAATATAGAATTCACGCTCGTTTTACAGACTTTTAAATATATATATATTATAAAATATATATATTAAAAACACATCAATGCAATATATATCTGTATAGCAAGTGAAGTGTTATTTTGCAGGACGTCTTGCCAGAAGGAAACATTCGACTGAGTTTCATATGACGTATAATTCGCATTTTATGAAAACTTGCTGTTTTTTAGAAGTCATCAACTGAAAGTGTCAGATTTAGACACATTTGATGGATAGTTAGTTACTGATTGCCAGGAAAATAATCTATCGCCAAGATTTGATGAGATTTTTTTTAGAAATCGAACGACAAGGAAAAGATTGTAAGCTCAAAAAGCGGCTGTATTTTTTCTGTTACGTTTCATGTCAATTCAAACAGCTTTATTGTGTCGACACTCTGTCAGGATTGATCTTGCTATGATATTCGCTGTTATCCGATGTAATACAGCGAAAGAACATCTGCAGCACGATTTCATATCTGCTGGCCTTTTTGTGATCTTTTGCAAAATACATTTACAGGTTCATTATTTTCATAGTCTTGTACAAAATCCATTTCAAGGAAACACGGCTCTTTAGTCTATTATATATGCCATTAAAATAGGCAAGGAAATCTAAAGACACAATAAATCCATAATTTATAAGGACAAAAAAATGGCTCATGATAAACATTTTGAACACGTGATTGCTATACTGTTAGGAAGTAGGTTGTACAATTTAAAGCAAACTTATATTGCTCAGTTGAACATCTTTGACAAGCAATTTTAGCCGAGGTTCATAAAATTCTAAGTAAGATCCTAACTGCTTGTACGTTTTATATAATATTATCACATTTTTGCAGCCTATCAACTAGAGTAATCAGACTTGCAATATCGTTCAAATTTTATCTTCACAGGTTAAGCAAAAGTTTTGTTTTAATCTGGATGTTATTTTGTAGAAATGGAAGACCATGCAAGACGACTTGACAAGCAAACACGTCAAAGAAAGATTCACATATACAAAAGAAGCCTGATTTCAAAATCAACTGTGCATGGCCTACGAAACTGTTTTGACAGAAAAAGCAGGGTGCGCCGATTTATCTGGACAATACTGCTACTAACAGCAGTAGGATTGTTGATGCAGAAGCTCTATGAATGTACAATGCATTTTATAAGCCACCCATTCAGCACTACAACTACAGTGAGGTATGAAGACAGTATGCGATTTCCGGCAGTTTCTATTTGCAATCTTAATGATATGCGTACATCTGTGATGAAAGGCACCAAGCTCGATATGATTTTAAAAGGGGATAGAAATGTATCATTGAGTGGTGATGAGTATAGGAATACAATTCGCAAGGCCAACCATGAACTTCCAGATATGCTGTATAAATGCAAGATACTCGACAAAGAGTGCTCAGTGCAGGATTTCATTCAATTCAACAAGGACCAGGGTGATCGATGCTTTACATTCAACCATGGACACGAGGGCCAACAAATCCTGTTTTTCAACAAGACTGGACCTACACATGCACTTGAATTGATCCTAAATATCGAAGAATATGAATATTATCCAGGAACCGATTATTCTGGAATCCAGTTGATTCTGCATGGCCAAGACGAGACTCCGGTCAAAATGCTAGGTGTCATGCTTTCCCCAGGGTTTATAACATATGTTCAAGTTAAAAGAAGAAAGGTAAGCAAAGTCTTCAATACACATATCAACGTTCAGAATCAGGGACATCGGGTCTGGAGGCACCAGGGGGACCACATGCACCAGGGGCGTGTGTCCAAATTTTGGGAGAATGTCACTTTTCATAGAACCACCAACTTAATTAAAAAGTTTTGAAAACATTTAAATTTAGAGATTTTCCGACGTCCCTGTCAACAAACAATGATTAGTTACTTGTGATTTTTGCCCAGTGTTACATTTCTTACTATTAGAGACCATATAGGCCTATTGTATATTTAAAGGAAAAAAAACGAAAGCGCGCAAAAGCCAAATCTCAAGATGATGTGACAGACGATTTAGAAGACACTTCATAAGAACATCAAGGCTCGATTATTAATCAAATTTAAAGAAAATGCACGCAACTAAAACATTTGCAACTCACGCGAAACTTTTATTAAATGTTTTTAGAAACAATTTTTAGCTTGTGGCTGTAGAAAAATCAATTTTCAAATAAAAATTATTAAGATCAATCGAGCATCGAACTATCCAAAAGTATACTGGTTGTTATAGAATGTAGATTCACTTTGCATTTAAAGGTTACCCAAATCAAAACTTACAGATGAAATACGAAGCTACACAAACCTAAAGAACTGCATGGCTAATACGTTTTGAATGGAATGCTTCTACACCTTTTGTATTTCTGTATCTTTTTGGCCCGGTTACACATTATTTTCTTGTGACTATCTGCTAGTTACATTGAGCAAACTTCTGTTCAAATGTTTAATCTACTTTGATCCAATCAAAGAATCAAGCAAGAGTCTCACATTTTAAAATTTCAGATCAAGAATCTGCCGCCACCTTACAAGTCGAATTGTGGGAGCAAAAAATTGAAATACTTCAGCGAACGATATTCGAAGCATTTATGCTGGCTTGAGACATTGACAGATCACGTGATTGAAGAATGTGGTTGTAAAGAATGGTTCATGCCAGGTAACAATTAAAGTGCATCTTGAGCTAAAATAACCTATGTTTTGAAAAGGCAAAAGATAACAAACACGGCTCTACTGACAGCTGCACCTTCCATTTTAATAACAAATTGAACTTTCGGAATCGATATAAGCCAGCCAGCCTAATGCATATAAGCTGTTAAATCCAATAAAAGCTTTATTTTCTTGAAGCTATGAACGACTGGAAATGTCCAAGAAAGAATAGTTATTTTTGCAAACAATTTTGCGGAAAATTATTAGTACCGAGTGCAGGAGAGAAGGAAGGTGGAAAGATCAGAACAAATTATATATCAAAACAAAGGAACATATACGAAAAGAATCAAGTGTCTTTTTATACATTAGATTACAATTTTCAGACCGGTAGGATGAAAATTATATCCAGTTGAATCACATTATTAAGCATGGTAAAGCTAAAATACCAAAATGGACCGTTATGTTTACTTTGCAAAATATCATCTTCTCAACCTCTGTTCTCCTTGCATTCTTTAATGTAAATAATGATATTTCAATATTGATGAGGACTTTTTCGCTTTCGTCCGTTTCTTTAAAACACGAGTTTACTAATATTGTCTGCTAGCTTGCAAGTACGCACTATTTTTCACGTATCTGATCGCAAAACATGGTTTTCATTTGATCAAACATCAAAAGTCGAAATTCTTTCGAAATGCTTCCAAGGAAATCAATCAGAATGTTAGTTGATTAGCGGATATTCATTAGCAAAGTAAACAAGAGGATTATCATTGCAAGCATGATGTCGAATAATACGGCTTTATCTCCTTGATTTTGTTTACTAGGTGGTTACAGAGTTTGTTCATTGAACGAATCAAAAGAGTGCATGTGGCCACGTTGGGGTGAGTATAAACATTTAGTTAAAATGATTCTTTTAATTCTTTATTTAAACAGCCAAGAAATTGCTAAAGACTAGGAGCTATACATCTTTTCACCATGGAAATCTAGACGGTTGAAGCAGAGGCAAATTTCTCTTTTCGCGCGGTAACGAATCTTTCGAAATAGCTTCAAAATAAGAATTTAGATTATGAATCATCTCGTTACAACGTAGAAGCCTCCTTTTGAAAATGAATAAATCAATAGTTTTGTATATTCTGAAAAAGAGGCTCCTATATCGAAACGAGATAATTCATGACCAAGGACTCTTTTGAACAAAACTGTGCACATTAATGTTCAAAGGCTTCGTTCCGTACTTGAAGTATTCTTATAAACAGTTGACAAAAAAGATTTTCTGATATTGTGTGGTCATTCATGTTTGTGGCAAGTTCCATGAATATTTCACTTTCTTATTTTTCACTGAAACAAAAATATTGAATCTATTAGAGTGATCAATCTCAAGTCGTATTTAGCTCGAACTCGTCCTTTTATTGATAATTTTTTAACCAAGTTTTGTGCGATATCTATACCCAAGATAATTTAAGTAAACATATCTTACCTTGCCATAGCAAAAAGTATTTTAAAACCAGACCCTCGGGGACTTGAGGCTGGCGATTCCTTCAACCTTTTCCTGATTTTGTTGTTTACATAATAATTTAATCAACAAATCAGAAGCGCGCAATCTTGATGGAAGCTAGACTGAAAAAAGACACAATATGAATTACCTTTAGCTTGGAATAGCTCTTGAAATATCTTTCAGCGGAATTCGACAAGTACATGAAATACGACTGTCCACTTCCCTGCGTAATGGACACCTATACGCCAAGTCTTTCACTGTCCCAATTTCTGCTGGACCGTGATGTTGACGAAATTGCTCAAGACCCTAGGTTCAGGGGCGCTAAAGAAATGAACAGAAAAACAATCAGGTAGGTACTTTCATTCAGTAGCAGTTGGTAATGTATCGTCAATGAAAGAACAAACAGACGCATAAGATTCACAAAGAACCTATTTCCTAAGTAAGTATAAGGAATATTGACGGTGTTTATTCATGTAGCTTCTGGCAGTTAACACCAGTCCAGAAAATTGCTAGCTCTTTATCCAGACAATTTCTTCAAGTTTTTGAAACTTTCCTTAGATAACAAACAAAAGGCGTAGTTTGGGCGTGGCACTTTAATTTCTTTTGTTCTCACCATTGCTGTCATGTTTTCCTGACACTGTAACACAAGTTGTTAAGTATTTTTCTATCTACTGGTTCTGTCACCTTTATTAAAAGCTATCAAAAGTCAAAAGTCGGTAACATCAGTTCTCAAGGGCAAATTCAGCAACCTCCCTCACCCCCTTTGAACAATGTTTCTTTCTATAAAATGACCTTTCTATAAAATAAATGTGTTGTTTCGTATGACTTATATGAAACATGGCTAAACTACCAATATTGTTCCTTGGGGGAAGTGGACGAGAGAAGTGATATTTAGGAGAAGAATTGAGAAATTTGATAATACAACGTCAATTATTCGATCTATCAAGAAAATTTGGGAAGAAGGTCCCTTTTTAGAAAATGTGTTTCTTTTCTTTATCTTAGTTTTCTTTTTAGCAGTAACATGCATCGTAGTTATGACGTTGTTTTCAACCTAATGTAATGGCTGCAGAGGAGATCAGTCGTTTGCTTCACTTGATATCGTTTTAGTGGTGCAGAAGGGTATCTTTGTAAGAATTGTAATTAGTAATTTGTTGGTGCAACTTTTTGATTGATGGTATATAAGGAATTTGTAGGCATTGTATGAAAGATATCGCATTTTTCAAACTATTTCGTCAACATCGGGAAAGAAAATGCTAGGAAAATACCATCTTTTTACAAACTATACAGTCTTTCGAGAGGGTTTTGTTGATTTCACTACATTTGTAATTCATATCTTTGAATCCAGGCAAAATAACGTTTTTTACTGCCTCTTTGAACCTTTTATAGAAAGAGTCCGATTATGGAAAGAGTCGTAATTGCGAGAGAACGTTAAAAAGACTTTAAGGTGGATGTATACCAGATTTTTTGATCAAAAATAATTTTCTACATTTTTTGACATTTTAACATTATTTAAAAGATTCAAGCTTTGCGAATTCATTGCATGTAAGGATAATTCAAAACTAACTGTTGAAACGGCATAAATTGCTTATTTGTTGCATCACTCCTCCTTGACAACCATTTTTTTCGGTTGCTATGGAGAAAAGTCTTTGCTATTAGCCCCCTTTCCCCCGCGAAGTCTAACATTTTAGCAGCTTTACTTTAATTTGATTGAGTTGCATTTATTTTGTGAGCCAATAGTGATTTACATAGAGTAGTATAGGTAAGGGTATGGTAAGTTTGAACATTGAACAGCAGTGCTACTGAATTTTCGAGAAAGAATCTTTGACATCAATAATTTTTAAACGTAGTCATTCTTGGCTTAATAATGCCAGGAAATAAGCAGAGAACTAGGTACAGAAGAAAGAGGACTGGCGTTTTTACTGGTAAAAAAAACAAGATGTTTTATCTGAGGAAATTGGTGGCCATGTTGCATTAGGCCCTACGACATCTTCCGATGCAGCTCTAGCCCATTCACCACCAAAGAAAAACAGATACGAAAAAAAAATAAATGAAAACTGTCCTTTGATTATTAAACAAAACGAGGCAGTGGTAACCAGAAGAAAATCACTGGACCTTGGTATGCATTCTCAAGGAAAAACAACCGTACAAAGTTATGGAAACCATGTCGTATCCAGTTCTTGTTTAGAGGAAGGATTTTTATCAGCTGTTGTTTGTGCCAGCTGTCGAAGCCCGAAAGGTAAACTCGTTTTAATGCAAGATAACAACAAAAGAATTGGGTTGCATGAAACTTTTACTTTAAAATGTAGCAACTGCAATGAAGAATCTACATTTGAAACTGGAAACAGGGTACACAATGGGCGTACCGAAGTAAATCTTTGTTTCATTCAGGCCGGTTTGCTAACAGGGATTGGTCTGACGGGCCTGCAGAAGTTTCGCAGTACTCTGGATTTACCATCACCAGTTTCTTCTAAGGCTTATAATGCAACAGTCAAATAAATTCAGATGTCTGTTGACAAAGAATGTCAAAAATCTCTAGAAAGTGCTTCATTAAAGTTAAAGAAATTTAGGAAAGCTTCTGACCCAAACTGTTCTGGTCTTAATGTTAAAGAAGACATTTTTCCTGTCACAGTGTCAGTTGATGGTACATGGCAGAAAAGATATGGTTTTTCTTCTCTACTTGGTGTGTTATTTGTCATCTCCATGGATACTGGAGAAGTCCTAGACTATGAGGTGAAATCCAAAGTCTGCTTTCAATGTCGTTCTAGAAATTTGTGGCCTAGAGACTCCAAAAAGTATTTAGATTGGTACAAAAGTCTTTCTGCAGTATAAATCATACACAGTCTGGCTGGCTATAGATCAGAAAACAAGGCTCTGATTGAAAGCATGGCTGTTAAATGCAGCAGCAGTTATAGAAAAAGACGGAAGCAGCTTCGTCAGGAGGGGAAAAAAAGAAATGTCATTGGTGTTTCCTACATTTCAGGTGGTTTTGTTGTTGGCAAAACTGCAGAAACAAAAAGAAAATGTTCAACGAGTGTTACATCAAAAGAGGCTGACAAAGTCAACAAAGAGGGTGACATTATTAACATTTGTTTTGTTGACGAGTCGGATGTTATCGTAAAAATGCATGAGAAAAGAGGGAAGCGATAGAAATTATATTCATCAAAATAAAGGTATAGACCCATTTCTAAGCCAAGGATATAAATATTTGAGTTGATTTTATCAGATTAACTAATATTGATAGTAGGTAGATTCATTTGTTAAGCAAAAACGACTTTGACAGTCTCAGGCCATGGTACCTTTCATGTGGAAAACTTTAAATGCTTTTTTCTCCAAACATCATTTTCCGCATTCAAGAAAGGATATCTTATAAATGGTATGTCAGAAAATGATGGTTTTTGGAGAGTATATGTAATTTACCATAAGTACTGATATGAGCAGAGGAAATTTGAAAGTTTTATGCTAACACATCATTACAGCGAAAAAACACTTTTTTGTCATTTCCATGGTAACAGTTGCTATGACAGCAATTTAATCTGCTCATATCAATCTTCTTCAGCAAAGAGTTATTTTGTACCAATACCAGCCTCTTTTGAATCCCAGGACTAGAGATATCTTTTCTCAAAGTTTTCCTATTGTTTTAGTTTCCATAGTGATAGCTACCATATTTGAATTTTCAGAACTTTTAGTTTTAATTGGATTCCTTGAGAAAGATATGTAAATTGGAATTTTGTTCTTTATTCTCCTTTTCTACCTTGTTTTACAATGAAAAACTCAATTTCTTCAAGTGAGGTCTATTTTTAATATGGTGGTATACATCCACCTTAAGCAAAGCGACATTCAATTGACAAAACGGCAACTTTAACATGGTCAAATTGACACCACAATTTACTTCTCTACAATATTCAGACTTAAAGAAAAACTACAATTTAGTGCTCTACATGTTACAATTGAAGACGAAAATTTACTTTCTCGAACAAAAATCGAACATCTAGTGACCCATATTAACTAAGAATTAACTCTAGTAGTTATGATTAAATTTTGTTTTTTTTACAGAGGGACTTTTGTAAAGGCTGTAATATTTTATGGCGAACTGAGCTACGAATATTCGGAACAGGTTCCATCTTATGACAAACTAGATTTCCTTGGTGAGTAGAGCCATGTATACTTATAGACATGCAAAATATTTTCAATGTCATTCTGCTTCTGCTCTCTGTCTTTTTCTAGTAAAACGCAGATTGAGAGCACGTGTTAGGTTATGTTTCACGTCGAACAACCAAATTTATCAGCAAAAAGGTGGGCTTCTATTATGAATACGTCTTTCAATTGAAAAACGTGACTTTGATTTAGCAGGTTGTTAGTTACAGCGAAAACACGCATTTTCGACAAAAAATACATTTTGACTGAGAAAATTTGGTTTTAGGTCGAGAAATCACGTTTTCTTTATCTGTGAATAACGTGTCCGACGTAAAAGCTCGTTTCTCGGTGTCTTGCTGCCTTTATAGCATGGGAAACTAGTCAAACGGGTTTTGAAAACCCAAAGTTGTGGAAAAAAGCCTATATTTTGTAGATCATATTCGCAATTGTAACTATGCAGTAATATTGGAATACAAAGCATGCCTTCATCCCATGATTCCCTCAATTGCCAATGAAGTTTTTACCACCGCCAAACAGAGGCGGACTGGCCCAGCTGGCTAGGTGGCGATCGCCACACGGGCCCCTTCAGAAATTTGAAGAGCGGGCCCGCATAAGAAAAACTTTCAAAATTTATGTATCAATTATTAAGCACACGCATAAGTTTTGCTGATTCGAAATAATGGCAATCACATCCAATCTTTCTGGGGCCCCACCGAATGAACAACTCTTAACGTTCAGCCATTGAAATCGTCTGAAGAAAAATTATGTATTGCATATCATCGACGATACAAAAAGTAACCAGAAGACAAATGGAAAATTTTGATGATGACAGATCAAAAACAAGAAGAGTAGTAAATCCAATAACATGTCGTTAATTTGCGTCTAAAATGTATATGCCTGGAAAGAATGCGAGTGATAAAGAAGGTAATTAACAGGGGTGCAGCTAGCTGGGGTTTTTGGGGGTACATGACAGCCTACCCAAATTCTTCATGAGCTTGTCGGTGATTTTTCAGTTGGTTTACAAAAACCTTCTGTTGGTTAGTTAAACTCAACCGGTAGGTAAAATAGCACCTAAAGATTTTTGAATCTTTCTCTTCGTCGGTAAACTGACCCTTTAATGACCCACAATTTTTATGTTTTATTGCTGAAACGGAATATTTGCACAATTTCCAGATTTTTTGTTTTATTGCTGAACCGTGTTTAATTTATTTCCCTTCTTCATCTTTAATATGCTGTAGGACAAAGTGATGATGAAAAGCTTGAAAAATAACCTCGGGTTTTCCTTCAGATCTATTGTCGATGCACTTTCTGGCCATCCCTAGAATACCATATTTCTGAAATTTTTCTTGTCGCCGACCATGATTGCTGCCCTTATTATCCCTTCCAAAGTCTAAACATTTAGGCCTCTCCACTTTCAAATAAGCTTCGCCGGCGCTGCTTATTGTCACTACAGCCTTGTTACAGTCACAAAATATTTTACTTGAAACATCAAGAACTCTTCAATTAAGCTCCTTTTACAGTTACACTTAGTCCGTCACAACTTCCAAGCAACGTTTCGTGTGACTATAAGCGGAGTCCACTGTAGAATATTCGCAGAAACAAAGATTTTTTTTCGAGATCTAGCTGCATCTAAGTCTCAAAGGAATTGATAAGCTGTTTGCAAATGATAGAAATGTCCTTTTAAAGGTCTCAGTTCTCAAGCTAAGCAAAAATTGACCAAGCAACACTCCAAGAATAGTTTCTAGCGCTTTTCACGATATATACCAAAAAATCAATTGAAACATTCAAGATGATACAATATTGAATGATATTGTTGCTTTGGAAGAGGACCAAGTAGGTCAACATGGATGGCATGCCAGGAGAAGAAGTTCAATGTATTCCGTATTTAAAGACGTCTCTGCATCTGCCTAACCTACGTGTTGCCGTTTATTCGACACTTACAAATGTGCGATAACATTAAAGTTGTGTAGTACACAAGAATTTTCTGAGAGACTATTCAGTAAACTAAATAATAGATTGTGGTCAATCTTAAGCCTGCCTCACACAGAATCACTGCTGATACTTCTACTGGAAATGGGAACTTCCAAAATCAATTTTTGCCCAAATCATCGACAAACTTAACAAACAGTAAAAATACTGATGACTGTTTTACATAATTTTTCCGATTGACAAAGAAGAATCGACCAATGTAGATACTTTGCTATACCAGTTTCTATGCTAGTCATCACTAAACAAATTTGATGAACTGTATAAAATTGGTTGCACTAAAGCAAATGAATCTTTCGAGCTGTCGAACTCGTTGAAATCAATTCAAGCTTAGGAAAGCTAAAGAAAGCAATGATTTTTCGCCAACAAATGGATAGAATTATGCTAAACTCTTATCAACTTTTATACTACGTGGAATTCGATTTTCTACGTGACCACTTCCATTTAAGGCCAGATCACGCCCTACGGGTCCTTTCAGAGCCACCCTAGAAGAGTAGTGCCAACCCGCCCCTGCTGCCAAAGGCAAAAGATTTCATTCGCTTCAATCTTTAGCAACAACTACAAGCAGTCTTCCATTCTCTCCAAACATTTTGGTGCATTGAAACATTTTACCATTCAATTACCTTTATGCTTTAGGGAGTAAAAATTCCCAGAAAGAGTCCTAAAAGTAAATTGTTATCTACTGCTAACTACTCTTTCTTTATGCTTCAAATAAGCAATGAACTATTTTTGTCTCTCTTGAGTTTTGTATATCTGTAAACTGTACCGAATCTGTAAACCCTTTGGGCACGCACCAAATAGATAAATTCAAGGGATTATCGAACTGTGCATTATAAATGCCCTGTGCAGGATTTATTCTGTTTAAACTAACTTCTTTCCACATTGGGTCACTAGGCCACAATCAGCATGGTTTACTTGCAGGTTTATGAACAAAAAACATTGTACCCCCTACCTAAACCCAATTGTAAATGGTTAAGCCCCTGGTAACGCAATGATGTTTACGATAACCCCCTCTCCTATTTCGATAACAGCTACCAATCAAATGTCCAGGGAAATATATAAAACCCCCCACAAAGTGATGCGAGCAATGTAGCAAAGAAAAACACAATTTTATCTCTAAAGTAATCAACTACGTTGAGCAAAAACTTTTTGTTGCATAAATCGAGTGTTTGGCACAAAGAACAATGCTAGGCATAGCTTGAAATGCAGATTTTTGCTGGCATAGTTCCTTTGCGAGAGCAGAGGGAATAGGAAGGAGATAATATATTAAAGAGACAAGGAAAAGCGAGAACTGAACGCGGACATGTCAAAAATATTGACAGGTCCAATTGGGAGCAACGAGGGAATAAAATTCTAAATGAACAGCAAAGAACGCTTCAATGTAATTTTATTCAACGATAAAATTCTAAAGCGCTAAGTTACAGCCTCAACCCTAAACCTCCAATTCCTTTTGGCTTGGATAAACATCTCATCAAAAGTTGATTTGGCACCAATATACTAGGTTGGTTATAACAAGAAAATATGCTTTCAAGTGTGTGCTGTCTTGTGTCTAGGTCTCGCGACGCACTCTATTACAAACTAACGTCCCTTGTGCGACCGGCATGCTTTGCAACTTTATTTTCAAAGTCCTGAATAATATCGTTGATAATGAATGAATATAAAAAATACAGCCCATCTCCCTCACGTAAAAAATAGCTACAGCAAAGCATGCAGGTGGCACAAGAACCTTAAAAGAACATTTTCTTTTCTACTCCCCGAATCTCGTTAGGAAATTAAAACTCCATCATAAAAGCAAACAAGGCTCGACTTTTTGCGTATTTAAAGCGGCATTATGCACAGTCATAGAAGCCAGAGGATTCTATTTTGACGTAAGGCGAGCATATGGAATTTGCTTCGCTCAATGAAAAACATGAGAGCGAGGGCGTTTCACAGCCATTCTAATCTACCTCTCTGTAACAGGAACTATATTAAGAGCTACTCACCACATGGCTTTTTCAATAACAGGGTGCAAGATTTAGGCCATGCATCTTCCATCTTGTTTGCGCAATTACATTTTTTTAATCTCACTCATGTAAACCACCTGAGACGTTCTTGCATAAACAAAGATATTTTGGGCATTTGACCAGAGAAGGAGTGAATGTTTCCAAAATCCCAACGGAATATAATCGACAACAGGAGGGCGCATTAATAGAAACAGCGACATGTGGGGGCAATAAGCAGGAACTAAAAGGCATTTGAATTAAGTCATTTTCAGAAATTTTTTAAAACACCAAACCTGCAAAAATAATATTCTTTTTAATAAGAAAAAGACTTGTCGAACCGCACAATGTTTCAAAATGCTAGCTTATCGAATCTGCGGACTTTGAAAACCAACTTTGGGGTAGCGTGAGAATCCCGTTTCGAAAGAATTATTTCTACGTTGAAATATTCCACGTTGAGAGCTAGCTTACGTACTCCATGAAATAATCTCTCATTCCTCGGCAACGTGTCTAACCGTTCCTATTTCAGAACGCGTTCTCAAGCATCACATTCTCACAGGTTTTTTGAACATGGGCATTGCACATGTTTTGGACAGCAAGTTAGATGGTGCTTTTTATCGGAGATATTGAAGTAGAATTAGGTTCGAAAACGTTTTGCCCTCACTGCCCAATGCAAAAACAGGCAAGAAAATTTAGTCTACTGAACTGATGGCTCAATTGAGACTATATTAGGTATTAGAAAAGCTCGTCTAAGGAATTTTGAAACTATAATGTGTCTGTTTTTACCAATGCTCTTAGATTGTGATTCTTATTGCTCCATTCTTTGTACTGCAGGCACGACATTTTACTCTTCAAAACTGAAACACTAAAACGAATTATTAGAAATGTTTAATGGTTTAAACGGGTGTAGGCTTTGGTGATGTGATCTATTTTGCGGCCATTTTTACATCAATCTTCCATGGAATTTCTTCATTTTTTAATAAATCAACTAGGTTTTGATTAGAATCTAATAAAAAAGAAAAAGGGGTTTAGGTCAAGCCATTTCCATCTGAAGCAACAAAGAATCTAGATTTCGAGGTTTCGAAAGTTTTATGTTTTATTGCATACAGTGTTCTAGGCCAGTTTGGATGTTTAGAAAAATAAATATTTCAATGACTTCAAATATTTTTATTTTCAGCTGATATTGGAGGCCAGCTGGGCTTATTTCTTGGCTCAAGCGCACTAACCTACATGGAGTTCATTGACTGCCTAGTCATGATAATATATACAAAGTATATCAGCGTAAAGCCGTGAAAAAGTAAACAACGAACTTGGCAAAGTCACGTGGAGCTGTTGTCAGGGGAAAGGAACCAATCATAATCCGTGATGCAGGGATGTACGTGACAAGGACATCCCTTTAAGGAGCAATAGAACAAGGACGCGGTAGGCTTATTCTCCTTGTACAAATATGCGATATCAATGTAGAAATAGTTGACTTCAGACCACTAACAAGTAATGTGGTTGATAGTAGAATATACCATAAAGGTTTTCTCGCATTACTCTGCACCGACTTTCTTCAAAATACTAATGACGCTAAGATGAAATCAAAAATCTGCTGAGTAACTAACGAACCAAAATATATTCCGAGAAATTTAATCAAATACAAAAATTATTTTATAAAACATAAAACAAGAAACGTTACATACAGCTGCCACCAGACAATACATCGAACAGAACCAATGAACCAAAAATTTGTCCTACATTAAGAGATACCTACATTAAGGATGTTTAGCTAGTAATTATTAGCAACATATGGCTAGACTGTAGTTTAGCGACCCACTTTTTTGTTTCCTGGTCGAAAGTTGAATTGAATCACTACTACCTAGAAACGATGATGCGAGCAACAGTGAGAATGAATATTCGAAGAAACCAAGACATTTGTTTATAACTGGATATGGAGTAAAATGAATCAATCTATGATGAATTAACGGGGGTTTGGGGGCGGAGCCCCCAAGGCAGCTAAAAAAAATCAAAGCGCGAAGTCATTCAAACTGATTTTGAAACTCAAACTGATGCATAGCTGCAATTGTGCGAGAGTGAATCCTTAACTGGCTGAGCTTCTGAGATTCGAACTTTCGATTGTTTCAGAAACAAGGCTAGATCGAAACGGAAGGTTTGTAACTCAATTCAGCTTCGGACCACGGAACAAAAAAGTGAGTCGCTAAAGTGCAGTCGTCCCCAACATATTATGACTGCATAATAAAAAAAAGAAATGAAAAGAAAGATAAATTTGGATATCATCTTCGACTGATTGCGATAATTAAGGATCTTGATGCTCACAAAGTAGAAGTTGGTATAGCTTTGGACACGAAGTAAGATGGTGACATGTTGAGAACAAGGAAATGTGGCAATCTGTGTGACCGACTAACAGCCGACACTCAAGTCGATGTTCGTGCAAATGTAGAAAAATGCACTCTTTCGGTTCACCAGACACGCAAGGACGAAGATTTTTGAAATCTAATTGAAGTGTACTGCTGGGTAGCCGATAGGGAATCGGCGTTTTAGAAAAGAGAGGAGCCACGTCACTGTGTAAACTGAGCGGTGAAAATATATCAAAATGTACGGGTAGAGTTATTTAAACTTTACTTTCTCCTGACTAATTGAAGCAACAGGTTAAAAATGAGACTGTTAAACAGGCCGGGAAAACAAGGAAATTTCCTTGGCAAACGAAACTGGGTAAGGAGCAATATTAAAAATGAAAAGAAACTTCTAACAATTAAAAAGTTTATTCAAATTTTGGGAAGAATTTACAAACGCAGAATTTAGCAAAATTTTAGTATCCTAGAAATATGTTTAAAACGATTTATGTACTTTTGTCCGTCAAAATAGAATAAAATTCAATCAAACAACGAACTTTGCAACTTAACTAAACGAAAATAACCCAGAGTTAAAACTATGTCATTAAATAATCAAATTTGCTGGCATTCCAACGGCTCTCTTAGTAGAGCAAAAAAGTAGGAAAAGTTCAATTATTAATTCAATTTCATGAATGTTTAAAAAGAGGTGCATTATGGGATATAACTAAAATCAGCAATATATTTTCAGCAGCTAAACTTAAGTAAGTGAAAACTAAATCGTGTCATTTTATAGTAAACAGAAATATCAAACTTCTCGGACTCATTAAAAAGTGTTCAACAGCTAAATGTGCTTTATGTGCTTTATTTGAATAACGAAGCACTGAAGCATTCCGTTAAGCCATGTTTAAGGATATCATACAGGGTCCTCAGGAACTCCTCTCAAAATTTTGGTGCTTTGTACAATTTCACGTGCTCACACATTTCCTTACAACGGAGACTCAAGCCGAACGTTATCCTTGGATTTCTTCGGGCTTGTTTCGGCATTAGGAGTAAGTAACAAGCCTGTTTCGTCACTTTCAACTTCATGAGTAATTTTCGGTTCATCTTTCCTTTCGACCTTACTGGTCCATAAAAGATTATCAATTTCTTCTAAGTGTGAAGGATCACGTTCACTCCGTTCCAGCTGACTAGCCCTTATTGCCGATCTATACAGTGCACGGTCAACCTTCAAGTACTGGAGATCGGATAACATCTTGACGTCATAGTCTGGCAGAAATGCGTGACCTTTTTCGGCAAATAGTGCCTGCATCCCGAACACAGTGAAAGGACCGTCCACAAACACAAGGCTTTCGTTACCAACAACCACTTCGACCTGCCCTTGAATGATGAGGATGAAGTAATCAGCACTTATACCTTTCTTATACAGGTATATGTCATCCTCCTTCTCTGGGTTTAGTGACTTTCCCTCGACAGAGCCCTGATGGTCGATCAACTTTTTCAGCACAGCTCTTGATATGTATTCTTCCTTGAACGGTTCCACAGCTAGATAAAGAACAATCGAGCAATAAAAGTTATCGTTACAGATATCTCAGGTGATGATTACATACAAAGATGAAGATAAGGAACAGTTGTCTTTAAATCTTGTTTTCGTGTTGTCAGCTGTATTACCAGCCACTAATACAGGAAATCCCTGCAAAGACGAACTTAAAAATCGACAGGTTTTCTTTTTCATTAAGCAACTTGCATCTGAGAACTTTCTTTAGGCTGAGAAATGAACAAGGTTCGCAAGATAACAGGTATCTTTATGAATTTTGCATGTTGATCAAGGCATTTTGTCATTACAGTCTGCGTTTGGCAATTTTGAGCAACAAACCACCTAAAACTTTATATCACTTGTTTTATGCCTGAGAACACATACGCTTTGGAATAAGAACTTATGATCTTGAAATGACCCAATACACATTTGAAGTAAAAACCAAGAAACGTTTGACTCTTGAAAAAGAAGGCATTTCATTTCAGGATTCACTGCATGTGCTAACATTAACATCAGCTACCACGTCAAAAGAAACTTGCCATGCTTTCAACCAGAAATCGTAGATGAACCTGATTTACGAAACCATTTTTAAGAAAAACCACGCTATTTTGAAACATCGCTTTTTCGAGATCTCGAAATTTTGAACCACAAGCACCTTAAAGTTTACATTTTACCTGAAAGCGGATTTCAAAACGACAGTCATATTTAGCGACGGTATGTTTTATGAACAAAGTTTGCAAAGAATCGAGTTTCTGAACTCACATACAAGCTATTTTATAAGGAACAACATTTAGAAGACAGACAAAATTAAAGATCCGTTAGTACTAAAGATAAACTTCCTAAGGAACTTTTCATTTTTGAACACTTTTATAATTGCAAATAATCAAGAATAAGAAGTAAATTTCATTCATTTGGAGTTAAAAATCACATAAATTGTGCGCTTCATTGTCCAATTTCGAGTGTTTCATTTTCCTTCTTGATTGAATTTTCACATTTTTCGTATATCAAACGCCTTTCCTGTCTTAAGACAGAATACAGAATTCTAATGTAGTATGAGCAATTGTCATGACACCAAATGTGCAGTTAAATTAAGGAATTATTCAGGAATTGTTAGTACTACAATTCTATAAAAAGAGGTCCAAAAATGAGAAACTTCAAAAACTAGGCCACAAGCTGGGTTTCCTATAAAATAAAAAGTGTGCTGCATTATGAAATACAATGCTGCATCAAATAAGACCCAAAACTTTACTTACAACTTCAGTGTTTCAGGTAGCAATAACCTGTTTTATCTAACCAGCCAAACAGCTTGAAAAGGTTTTATGTTAACATGTTTGGTTGTGAACTGAAAACTACTGAAAAAAATAACACGGTCCTATCATAAGGATATGGCTACTTTCAGTAGGAAGTAAAGTGCTTCCACGCACAATAGAATATTTCCACCTACCGCCTCAAAATTTCATATCTACATTTAAAATGCGCAGCCACTACGTGTTCAACCAACAACTGCCTACATAAATTTTTAAAACTCATTTTCATATCCTTACCTTAACATATTCTAATACAAATAACTAAAGGGGGAAAGTTTACTGACATACCTGTGCTTAAATACTGGAACAAAGCAAAGCCGAGTTGGGGAGAAATCTTTTTCTTCTTGTCCTCATCAGAAGCGGTAAATAACGAGAAGTCATGATTTATTCCTTTTCGACCAGGCACCTTTCGCCCAGACACGTTATCAACTACAAACGAAAACAATTCGATTAAGACAGCCAGTGGAAAATGAGAAATTACATTCATCTAGATAAAAATTTCCTTGGAAAGAGGTAAGAAATACACAATGTTCAATGAAAAGGAAGACACCCCAATTTATCAAATTGGCTATTTAATCCTACTAAAGGACAAGAAAATGTTTATACTTCATACAATAACAAAATATATTTTTGACTCTTACTGCATTAACTATTCTTAGCCAATCACCCAGAAGCAACATGCTGATACTGTTTCTTCCAGTCGAGAGTTATCAAGAAAAACTGGGTTTAATAGTTATTAGTCCATCCGCCGCTTTGCTTTGCAGTTGGGTTTGGGGACGATTCAAAACTCACTGTGGAAGGTCATCCGTTTCTGATTGAAAGGCTGACCAACAGAATTAAATTGATCAAAGAACTTGGCATAAATGATCTGTTGTTTAAAATTTGCTATCCAATTCCAATAACAAAAAACTTCAATACCGAGACGAATCAAAGAGCCATCGAGAATAGAAGTTTTAGTTTTAAACTCTCGTGTGGTATGTTTTATTAGTCTGTATTGCGATTCTTCAACGATTCAATAACGTCACAATTCATGTCTCATTGTCTCTAGTCATATACTATAATTACATTCAACAAAACACCATTCATTTTTTGCTCATTAGCTGCCTAACCCTTCCTTTTAGTTGTTCTAAATACGCTGTTAAATTTTTCAACTATTTGACGAGTAGGAGTGTTTTTGCAGAGCTTATTTGAACTATTGAGATCATACCAGCCTGCTAAAGTCTTGCACACTACACTACATCTATTAAATTTTCGACATCATTTTCTCCTCTCCACATTAATATAAGGTGGTATTATTCCAAGGGGGCAACTCATTACATGAAAATTCGTACACTGTTGGTCGAAATTCAATTGTTTCATCTGAACATCCTGGAAATCCTTTAAATTCTCTGCATGTTAAACACACATTGACACATTGAAATATCACTCCCTCTGTTTGATAGCAAGCCTAAATATCCCAATAAAAATTACAAATGTTTTGCTCAAGAGCACAGCATTAAGGTAGCTAGCTTTGGAAGATTGTGTGACAATATTTGCAAAACATACCCTTCAAAATTTCGAAAACGCCCTTTTTATAAATGTGTATAAAATAAGCTATAACTGTGGGTTACTTAGAATGGTTAATTAATCAATCACTATAAAATTCATTGAGTTCTTTGTGGCTGCCCATTTAATCCCCCATTTGATGTTTCTTTGTCACACCTCAGTTCTTTTCAGTTTTAAATATTTATACAAATTACAGAAAATCTGTATTTAGATACAACTTTAAAATTTATGGTGGTATCAAGCATAAACAACTCAAAAATAATAAAAATTTACTTTGCACATGGATTTTAAAAAGGCATGAATTTAGTCTTCTTATTTTCTTCATGTTCTCAACAGATGTTTATTACAAATTTGGATTAGTAGAGCAAAAAGGGAATCTGTCCTTGTAGCATGATATCTAGTGCTTGAAGGGTAAAATATCTAATGACTGAGTTGCTTGTAAGTACCGAAAAACCATTTTTCTTCTGTCTCTCTCAATATTTTCCTCACTCATTACATCCACAGGGCTTTATCAAATCTCCATATCAAATACAAAATATTGGGGTTCATAGACTTAATAAGCATAGCTATATTTGCTATCTGCGATTCTGCTATCGGGCATCATTTACTAGAAAACCCAGATTGTGCAAAAAACTATAATGGCAACATGTTTCGGATTATTGGTAAAGCCCGATCGTCGTTCCACCTAGCAGTTTTAGAATCTATCTACATAAGCACGAAAAAACCGCTACTGTGTAGACAAAAGGAGTTCTTTTTCACCTTAGGACTCCACTGGTAACATTCTAATAGGCAAGCAGCACTGATTGGTCAACCTATACAGTCATGTGCTCGTGTTTCTGATTGGACTATTTCGATCCACAACTGGGTATATATATTTCTTAGCATAGAGTTTTTGATCTATGTTCTGACGTTTTAAACTCTGAAGAGTGTCAGACGAAAAGCTTTAGTTTACTAAATGTTTGCTTTTTTCAAAGCCATTTACAAGTTTTGTACCACCAAAAGATTGTTTGCATAGCTATATTTGTAGAAAGTTACTGAAATGACCACATTATCTTAGCTTTTCAATGCAGCTTTTAAAGCTCAAAACATGCCATTAATATTGTCGAAAGTGATGTCTTCATGAAAGCGTTTTCTCATAGTCAGAGACTATGCACAAAAATATGCAAAAGGGCTTTTCAACAAACAAGCTGAATAGCATAAAGAGATGAATAACTGGAATAAATAGGCAAATTTCCTTTTGGAAGAAGGACTAATTTCATAGCAAAGACATTTCAAGGAACGTCCTCTTATAAATAATAGATGGAGTCAAGAACAAACTTACTATAAACATCTGTTTCATCGACAATTTCAGACTGGATGATCTCCTCGATTATGTCTTCCAATGTTACAATACCAACAGCTTCATACACTGGATCACCATCTCTTTCATCATCAACTTTGATGATAATAGCAAGATGTGATGTGCCTTTTTTGAACCATTCTAGCATTTCATCAAGTCTATGAAAGAAAGTAAAAGAAACTGAGAATTCATTTATCTAGGTAGCAACAAGGTTTAACAAATTCTAATTGCAAATGATTAACACAAAAAAGTGAAAACTTTTTGACAAGTAAAACAGTCTAATTATTAGAATACTAGCTTCTTTCACAGGCAGTAGCACATGAAATTCGAAGATACAAGTGTTTACTCTGATGTAACATATACAAAGTTTCTCAAAGCAGACTTTGACACTTAGGGCCAGGTGTACAAGATTTTCCAGACAATTTGCAGTCAAACCCACTAGGGAAGTGATATACAGATCAGGTTAAATTTGGTTGGTTTTAGTTCTGTTTGTCATCTAAAATCTAAATCTTAAAATCATTTCGGATAAGAATGCAAGTTACCTATAAATTATATACATAATTAAACCAAAACATACAATTGTCTGTTTATTAGAGATTTATTTCCAATCTAGAAAACTTCTAAACCAGGGTGGTTACAAAGTTAAAAAAGGTATTGAGATGTGTCAACTTTTGCAGATAAAATCTTATCCAATCAGCAAATTTTTTCTGGTTTGGTGCATGGGTATTAAAGACCTAGTTTATCAGGGATGTAACTGGGTGTCTTCCTGTCACCCTTTTCTGAATTTACATTATTTGCCTAACCCAGTGTCACACATGCTAAGAAGCTGGTTTGGATTTTAGAAAATCTTTAGTTGCCTAGGGTCAGGGGACATTGCCATCAAGCAATTGTGTTTCTTGGAAAATATGAAACAATTGCAAACCTTCCAGAAGTCAAGCCCTGAAGTGTTTCAAGCTTATGAAAATCCTTTTTATAAGCTTGGTTTCTTAAAGTTATCCAATCAATTAAAATATATATTAAATTCTTGAATTCCTTGACCCAGAGGATTTTCACTATAGCATACAAACCAAGAATAATATAGTTTTGCATAATGAAACACACATTTTACAACATAATAAACACACTATGTTTATAATATATATGATAAATGATAAAATAAAGACAACCTTATGACTTTTTTGGCTTTGTGCTGCACAGTGAAAAATATTTGATATATCAGAATTTTAAGAATCTTAAAAGAAAACAAAATTCTTTTTTAAGAAAATCAAATTCTTCTAACCTTGTGTCATAGAAAACCTTTCGAACTTGGTGATTGTAAAACTTTATGACACTAAGAAGTGGGATACAGTCATCTGGATCAACAAATGCAAGATCCTTGACATATAAAAGTGCCACAACATTTGATCTTTCCCCTGAGTAGACAGGAATTCTGCTGTAACCAGATCTGATCACTTGTGTCATTGTTTTGAAATCAAGTATGGCATCTTCATCGAGAAGAAAACAGTCATTGATTGGTGTCATCACATCTTGCACAACTTTTGTCTTATACTTCAAGGCCCCAGAAATAATCCCAACCTCATCCTTCTCTAGATCATTAAATTCATCTTGCAGTTTCAACATTTCAAGAAGCTGTCTTTTGTTATACACTCCACTAATTTCTTCCCCAAGAATAAGATCTAACACTTTACTTATTGGATAAGACAAAAGAAAAGTCAAGACCATAAACATTTTTGTCAGAAACAACGTCCTTGCTCCAATAGCAAGACCGTACCTGGAGCAAATACTTTGGGGGACAATTTCCCCAAATATAACAATAGCAGCAGTTGATCCTACAACTGCAACAAGCCCACTGGTGAGATCATCAAGCAATATGGTGAAAGAAGAATTGACAAGGGTGTTCCCCAGCAAAAGGGTACAAAGCAAAAAATTCCCACGCTTTCTCACAGGCAGGATCTTTGCCGCATACTTTCGCTCGTTGCCCTCCCCGCAATTCATGACAATTTGAAGGTCATTTGGTTCCAATGACATCAAACCAAGATTAAGGCCGGAAAATAACCCGGATAAGCAAATAAGAACAATAACAAGCAAGATTCGTATCCACAAGGGTATGTAAAGGGTGCTGACTACTTTGACCTTCAACCAACTGTGGTCTCCTTGGTGTATCCATCGCTGGACTCCCAGCTTCGCCGGGCCGGTTTTCAAACAAACATAGTAAACGGCCGGTGTGTCCCAGCTCAGCGTCAACAAACCAATAGTTCCATTTTCAATTACTTCGTCGAAACTTCGAACAGGAGTTGACCTTTTATCTCCACAAGAGTTACCTCTTTTCCCGACAATTTTTGCGAAAGATATCAGGGTGTCCGACTTGTTCAAGTTTGACCCTGATATTCTAAGTTTAAATGTCACTTTAGGCTCAACATTTATGACTCCATCTGATACGGACAGCTTCTTGCCAGTGCTGTCAAGAGTAAGCAAATGTACCCTTGCTTCGAGAGCACATTCTGAATTTAGAAATAAGCTTATAAGGTTGACTACAAATAACAAAACTTCATAATTTCCGTAGGCAACTTTCATACTTCTCTCGTTCTTGCAAGCGGCCAGCAACAAATGCAGTGCTATTTTCAAGACGAGGCTGACACAAAGTATTTGGGGTGGGGTGAGTGTTCAAAGTTTTTGCGCGTGAAAAGAAAGAACCGCAGGATAGGCTGTCCGACGCAAAATTTTGTTGTTTTAATTAGACAATCATACAAACAAGAAGAATAGCAATACATCAATTTAACAGAATATTGCTGAAGGACATATGGAAAGAGCTCTGAAAAAGCTTTCGGGCCATATACACGTATAAGATAAAGTACAGTTAATATACATGCATTCAATACTAAAATTTAAGAAAATATTTTTGTGATAAGAGTAAAAATTAAGATGAACATTAAAAAGATAATAATAAACTAAATCGATTGTAAAAAAAGAAAGGGGAAAAGGGGTTAAGGATAATATTGTATTTTTAGGTGTATTCTTGAAGTAACAATTGTTTAAAAAGACGTGAAAAGGTCTTCTTGAAAGCAACACTTTTTATGTTACTTGGTATGTTAATCCAAATTTTTATGCCAGCATTTGTTATGAATAAAGATTTGTAGTTTGTTTTAATTTGGGACTGGAAAAAGTTACCGCTAGTAGCCTGTCTGGTGCTAATGTTGTGACTCTCGGTAGTTAGATAAAAGAAGTCACAAATGTAGCTATCAACGTTGCCTTTTGAAACTTCAAACATAAATTTAGCACATTCACTTATCAGACCATAATTCATGTGTGGGGAAATAAATACTAAGTAACATATCCTTGGGTAGAAAATGTCTTAATTTGGCTAAAATACCAAGGCATTTGGATATTTTTATGTTAACTTTTTGGATATGTTGTTTCCAGGTGAGATTCTTATCTATCAGAACTCCGAGGTATTTAACATAATCCGACTCTTTTAGCTGTTCACCATTAATAGATATATTAATGGTTTTAGGTTCCTTCTTATGACGTAGCTTGATAACAAAGAATTGAGATTTATTTGTATTTAGGGTTAACATATTAGCAGCAAGCCAGTCAGCGATGTTATTCAATTCAGTACATAATGTTTCTTTTAAGGTGTTAAAGTTATAATGCGAATACAGCAAACTGGTATCATCTGTAAATAGATGAAAATTTAAGATTTTAGATGCTTCTGGGATGTCATTCATTTATATATAGCAGAGGGCCCAAAACGCTACCTTGAGGCACACCATACTTAACATCCATGTCGTTAGAGAGCTCACCACCTACAGAAACTCTTTGGGATGTCTCATTCAAATAGGATTTGAACCACTCCAAGGAAACATCTCTAGTGCCATAATATTCGAGTTTACGCAATAGTATTGTATGGTCAACTGTGTCAAAAGCTTTTGCAAAATCAAGGAATATACAACAAGGAAATTTTCTAGCTTCTAATGCTTCAATTAGCTTATCACAAACATCAAAAATAGCCAACGATGTTGTAATTTTTTTTTGAAAACCAAATTGACGAGGATACAAATTTTCTTGCAAAGAGTATATTATAAATACGAGGACAAAATTCAGGGACAAAGCAAAACGGCAACGAGAACCCAATGTTATAATATAAATTTTCAAAATAAATTAAATTAAACGAATACTCATATTTCGCCCTGGCATACAGGGCTTCATCAGAGTAAATGAAACGAGCGAGTGAATGAATTTGAAATGTGAGATGGTGGTGCCGGATTGGTGGATGTTGAATGGTATGAATGCAGCGCAGTGGAGAAAAAATGTTATGATAGGGAAGGAGGTGGAGGGAAGGGTGGTGGGTGATGTGAGGGAACGTGGGTGGTGCTGTAGAGATTGATGTAATGGGATGATAATGATGACTATGAATATGAATAGAAAAACTATAATAGCAATAAAAATTGCGATGGAACTGAGAACAATTGAATGTTAATAATAGTAATATTGGTGATAATTATTATAATGGTAGGGAAAAAATGGTGTGGGTTGTGAGGACGGCGTGATAGGTGATTAGTTGTGTAATAGTACTAGTTTAGACTTTGTTTATTTTGTTATTTGTAACCATAGTCTAAACGTAACTTATCACCTTTTGCACATTTGATTGTTTATGATTCCTCTGTTATCTAATTGCATCTTTCGACTCATTAGTTATTTCTTTAGGGATATTTGATAACATTTTTCAGCATATGTAATTAGTCTTTGGAGTAATACATTTTGTACTAACCATTATTATGTATATACGTAGCTATGTAGTATTTCAACTAGTTTTTTTCATGTTATATTTTGGGCGTGTTACTTTTCAGAGTAGTTCGAGTTATGGTTAAGAGCGATAAGGTTAAGATTTGATTATATGTATTTTCAGGTTCTCGACGATTTACTTATCTTATGTGGTAAGATGCTTGTGAAAGATCTTGTCGACGTGAACTATGGTTTTTGTAGGATATGTATTGTTATTCATGGAATCGCGCGTGAAAGATCATTTGATCGGAAGATGGACGGTGGAAAATTCATATTTTGTATCATTGTCGCAATTCTTATCAAAAGACAATTTTGTCTCGAAGATGCATTCATTTGCAAAAACCCCTATTACAGTTGTGTTGTAAAGTTAACGGTCGGTGGTTCTGTTCAGTCCGTTGGGAATGAGAGTGTTCGCCAGGCCAATGAGATGTTGCTGTTCCAAGTTGGCTGTGGTTTATACTGACATAAATCTCAATTTTTCATATTGAAGAACGGGCGGTTTCGATAAAAGGAAAATATCTCTTGACGAATATGTTGTTTTGCTTTCCCGTATGCACCGCAGAATAAATGCGAACCAAATGATTACATCCTTTTTATACTGAAATTCGAATTAGAAATGAATAGAGACGTATTTTGAAACTCAAGGCTGAGATTTTGGCTCTGGTAGTCTCTCAGAAAACTGAGAAAATCAGACAATTCGGCCAGATAGTATCTACTGGTCTTGTTCGTTGCCCGCAAATATGCTTGCACCCCCACCTCCCCCCCCCCAACCTTCGATATTTTCTCATAACATTTAGGCAAATTACGAGGCCATTCTTTTTATACATCAGAGGGGTGCAGTTGGCATGGTCCACAGTGAACAATTAGGAAACAACTATGAAATACAGGCTTGTGTATCAGCGACTGGTACGATCACCTTGGGTTGGTATTATTACCCTATTTGTCACTGTTTCTAACATTTTCATTCCAGAGGTGGACTGGTCGGTCGAGGTACTTCCCACTGGTTGCCCGATGGGCCTTCCCAAAATTATTACAAATTTATTTTAGTCTTGCTTAAATTTGGGGCACCCTGTAAGCAAGCAATATTCTAGACCCAGGACTCACTGGCCCTAATGTAATAAATGCGATACCTAACTGGAAGTTCCAAATCTGAAAAATTTTCTCTTCGGCAGGGCCTATTGTAGTGTGCAGTATTACACACTTTGTGCAGTATTAATTTAAAAATGTGCAGTATTGATTTCGAAAATGTGCAGTATTGAATTTTGGTATTTGTGAAAATGTCTGATTGCGGCTATCCCAGATTTTTCTGCTTTGTTCACAAAATGTGAATTTTCTTCGATATAGAGTTCATGTATTGTAATTGTCGTATGACCATCGGAAAGACTCTCTTATCAAAACTAAAAACAAAGCGAAATGCCCAGAACCAAAAACAAAACATCTCCTGTAAATGTCAGCATTGCTGTAAATTCCGTAATTTGATCTTGTCGAAGACAAAACATCCAGTAACAATTTATCATTTGCCCTATCATGCTCTGGACATCTAGCAGAAGTTTTTTCCATGTGTCCATCAGCTCATCTCATATAATATCTTATGTTGTTCCTTGTAATGTAATCTTTATTGTTATTAATGATTGTATCCTAACAACTAGCATGACGTATCTTGTAATTACGATTTGTTGCTGAAAAAAAGTTTTGATTTGATTTGATTTGATTTTAGTTGTACTGTCCAGACAAAACATGAGATAGTGACTCCGTTTACAAGAGATAAACGACTATGGGCCCGTTCGCATTATGTTTTGACATAAGTTTGTCAAAGTTGATAATCTCGCGGTAATAAAGTTAAGGGGACATTTTCAACCTGACAAACTTTGTAAGGTTTTCGTTCAAACAGTTAATTGATTAATTTTTCTTTTTTCCGTAAAAAGCTCCAATTTGTCATTTAGATGTAAAGAGCTTATTTAAGTATTAAATTGTACTTTACTTAATTTAATTGTTGATTGATGATGATGATGATGATGATGATGACAATGATGACGTTCGCACAGCGGAGCAGGGGGGCTTTAGCCCCCCCACTTTTTGAAAAAAATGCCAAATGTTTAGTACTCAACTACCAGTAAAAACTCTTTTTATAAGGTTTTAGCCCCCCCCCCACTTTTTTTAGACCCCCCACTTTTCTAAACGCTCCGCGGTGCCTGCGCTGTCATTAGTGACATTTGATGGACGACAGTCTATAAGCTCTTACATTTGGACGAGGAGCGCTGGCATTTTTTTCTGTCTCAAATGCAGTTTCAGTTATAAATCAGCAACAAAGCAATTTTATTTTTGCTTCACCGTCGTACAAGCAGTTACAAAACACGCTAGTTTATCGACTTTGCAAAAGTAAAAAATCAAGCAGATCCCAAGTGTTTTGGAGTTTCCCTCGGCCCGAAGCATCCTGGTTAAAGCAAACTTCATACGATGAACGAATAGATTTCAAGAAAAGCTTGATGATTGAAGGAATAACATTTTGGAGCATTCTAAACATTATGCCAAAATTATTAGTTTTATTCTAAAAAAAGGCGATTGGTTTGCTCGGTTTTGGTTCATCTTTTCTTGAATATTGAGTACACAAACACAGAATCGCAAGTGCGACAGACATGATGACATTTCTTTCCCGTTTCATGCTGGTTAATCTTTGATTTTCATAAAAAAGTGCTGCTCCGGGGCTCTACGACGGAACCTTTGAGGGATTAGTGAAAATCAGGTTGTCTGATGAAAAACCGATTTTAACGTTCGCACTGTACCAATTATTCAGTTTCCTGAAAATCTAATGCCGTTTTTGAAGATAAAATAATAGGGAATAACTTTGTAAGGTTTTGACGCTCTAGTGCAAACGGGCCCTATGTTTCTATTCAAGTTTTGTAGATACTGTTTGTTTTGTTGCTGTTTTGAAGTGTTATTGTTGATTGTGTATATCATCGTCTGTCTTTTTGTGATTTCTGCGTCATGGCCTATACACCTGTTCCAAATTCGGGGCATTTCCTCGCTACGCTTGCATGGCTAAGAAACCTGGGGTTCGCACTGATTGCAACAAAACAATTTCCTATCAAAAATATAATTATAAATGTGCAGTATTGAAAATTTCTCACAATAGGCCCTGCTCTAGCTCTTCGGGCCGGTTTAAATGTTTCCATTTAATTGCAGGTTATAATGGTTAGGGCATGAACGTTTTTTGTGCCTCAATTTCCAGTAAGACCAATTACTTAATGCTAACCAAATAGGGCTATTTTCAAAATCTAAAAAGGGCTTACCAATTAGGTCCTTTCTAGGTACAATCTAAAGCAGTTAAAAGAGCTTTGCCTTGAAAATACACGTAAATCTTCCTTGAAAAGCATTGAAAACATCGCCTATGGCGAACTCATTTTGTAAGCAAATTGTCGCGAAAGCTTTTAATTATTGATGGGGTATCGAAGTATTGTCAAATTCTTGAATAGGGTACAGCAAAAAATGCTCTAAATTAAGATGTATTAAAAACTTCATGTTTAAAACTATAAATCCCTCCATTTCTACATAACACACATTTTATGACCACTTTGGAAAAGACATCATGGGGAGACATTGTAAGTTGCAGCTATGACTGGCATGTGATGAAACAAGTGCTGAAAATTGAAGTAAAACCGAGCATTATAATAATAATAATAATGTAGGCATTTTTATAGCGCCGTATATCCCCAAAGCTCATAGGCGTTTAATAACATAAATATTAACATAAAATTAGATTACTGAGTATTATGTACATGTGTTGATCTAGTAAAAATATATAACTGACCATAGGTGATTGATGAAATAACTATCAGCCTAAAATTAAACATCAAAATATAATATACATGGTTGAGAATATTTGAAATGAAAATGCCTCTCTATCATATTTGTATAATTTATGCCAATACTATGATAGACCTTGAGTAACAACCTATTTTCGTACAAAAACGGGAGGCCATGCTCTCGATTTAGAATTTTGGCCAAAACGACAGAATTTTAGTAACTGTACCCAATCAATATTAGCCAATCAATAAGCGTGTGAATGCAATCACACTCACTGACTGGTCAATTTATGGTTGAAGGATGGTTTAAACCCTTTAAGTATCTGCCGCTTTCCTTTAATGAGCAGTATCCCGGTCCTTCCTCGCGATTTGACCACGCCTCGTTGTGACTAAAGGATTGCAATACTATGAAAACATTTCAAGTTGATTTCATGAAAAATAATGGCAAACAGTTCTCGAAGGCTTTGAGAAAGGTGGAACAGACGTGAAATAATATTGTAATAATGTAGCGCTTAGTAATAACACAAGAGTACTATTGATTTTTGATAGGTATGAAAGTGGGGGATTTTTGTTCAGACTAGCATTATTTAAAAATTTATGTTGACCGAAACAAGCAAACCTGATATGCATCTTAATATGAGATAACTTTTCAGATTGAATAAAAGCTTTACGGCACGGCCTCAGGTGTTTCTTCACATCACACAAGCGAATTCTTCAAAAATTGTGGGAGTGGTAAGTTTTCGGATAGATAGTTCCTTGATCAACCGGAGAATACCTCGTTTATTTGTTATTAGTGGAAAGAATAGTTTTCCTTTTTCTGCACAAGAATTGGATACAAATAGAAGAAGTATCTGCTGAAGGTATAAAAGCCAAAACTATTTTTAAATGTTTATTCCATTCGCATTTACGCTGAGATAGTTTTGATGTTTTATTCCTTCAACCCATTTTTCTTCAGTCTACAAGCCAGGTCTTAACCTAGTTGTGTTTATATTTGATCTGATTAAAAACGTAGAAGAAAGCGGTGTGAAAATGTGGTTAGGAGAAAACAGAGTACTTATGCGCATAAAAGATCTCAGTCGCTCATTGAACATGGCATAAAACTTGGCATATAAGAAAATAAAATGAAAGAATGGATCGACTGTGTTTTTCGCCAACACTGCCCTCATAGCTCATACGAGTCGTTTAGTTGTGGAAGATTTTGTTTTCTTTTTCAGTTTCCAGTTGCAGTATTTGCAGAACCAACAAGCTCAATTTGAGCAAAAAAAGAAGGAACAGAATCGGAGGCAAAGCCTGCTTCTTTCAAAACAGGCTAGAAAAGAAAATGGAACTTTCAATACCATGCTAATTAGTTTCGTATGTAAGAAGGAAGAAACGCAGGATAGGCTCTCCGCCGGTTTCTTTGAATCTTGCAATGAGTAATAATACGAAAATAATCAAGCAATACGACGACGAGAATCCATTGTAATGAGATGTAATTTTAAAATAAATCAAATCATTTTGACAGTCATTTTGAAATTGAAATAGAGATGGAATGCTTCATCCAAATTGTAAATATCAAATTGAGTTTTGTTTATAGTTTCATTTACTCAAGTTGTTATCTATTTAACAATTAAATATATAAAATAAAATAAAATAAATATAAATTAAATTAAACATATCAATATAAATTAAGTACAATGAATACTTTTTATTGACTTTCAATATTTATTAAATCTAATTCATTTTAAAATTATATTTCTTTACATAAGGTTCTCGTGGTCGTATTGCTTTCGTCGATTTTCCACTGATGTCAGGCTTCAGCCTCGTTTAAAAAAGCAACGATTCCACAGGAGGTCACATAAATTCTGCAATGTTATACAACACTTGAAGTTAGCAAGAAAACAAAAAACCTCTCCTGAACCGTCGAAATGTCATCGGGAAAACCAAAACCCGAAGAGTTCCATCATTTATGGCTGCCAACAACAGCCCCTGAAACGACTGGGGAAAAGTTCAAACGAAAAATAAAAGAGAATCCATTCGTTCCAGTCGGTAAGTTTACTATTGACCTATATCACCATGAAAAATATCCTCGACTCTTTTTCTTACCCTTATGTAATTTATGAACTCAAAGGAATTTTTCGTACAACTGAGTTGTGTTTCAATCTACAATGTATGAAAACGAGATAAGGTATTTCGGTTATGCATGGGTTCTTTTTTATGAAACAGTTACTTGCACGCCATAGTGATAATATATCTTCATGACCACCCTAATGCCTAATGGTTAAAATAAAGCTGCTGTGATGGTTTTTAACTACAAGAATATATTTTACATCAAAAATGCCATGTTATGCTAAGCATCCTAGATATCCAAGTGATGTTGTTTCATTGAAACCTGATAAAAATAGGTCAATAACCTATTGGTCCATTCTCCATACCAAGTAGGGCCGAGTAGGGCCACTTGGTTTATTTTGTTGTGTGCCCACAATATATTGCCCACCAGGGTGGAATCCATGTTAAGCACAGGTCAGATATACACCAATTAGCATTAGAAATACAATGGGAAATTTTGCATTTGCACAAGGCACACATATCCATAATTTTCTACACTGGCCCTACAAAATCCCTCCATAATAGCATTTAATATATCCTTGCACACAGTCTCAAATTGTTAAAGTGAACTTGTCTTCTGCAAGAATCAAAGTTTCTAGTCTGAGGAATCCGTGCAGGTTAGGTCTCAGATACCCGGGGTGGACCATTGAATTCCCATTGCATTTCTGTTGTTTAATGGCATAAATCTGGCATTTGCATTTAAAGGATCGCTCTCTGGAAGTTTGACAGACACATACAAAGATCAGCGCCAGTGTAGGGATGCTTGCCAAAATTTCAAATTGCACGCTGAATTTGCTTTCTCATATGTATGAATGCTTGTTCTGTATTTTTGTATCACTCCCCCCCCCCCAAAGAAAACAAAAGTTGTATCTTTAGTCTTTGACTTCAACATTGCTCTGCAACAGAAGTTTAGTAGTGCAAATAATTTCCCTTATGCTTAAAATAACAAAATTTGTTTCTGTAGGTATGCTAGCAACAGTAGGAGCATTAGCATATGGATTCTATGGTTTCCAAACTGGTAACCAGAGACTTCAACAAGTGATGATGAGAACTCGAGTAGTGGCTCAAGGTGCAACTGTGCTCTTTTTAGTTGGAGGCATTGCTATGGCAACCCTCAAAAGTGGTCAGACAAAATGAATATAACTTAGATGCCTGTGTGTATATGTGAAACTTACAAATTCTGAAAATGGCTTATCTGGCTTGCTTAGTAGAAGATAGTCATTTTGAAATTGAAATAGAGATGGAATGCTACATCCAAATTGTAAATATCAAATTGAGTTTTGTTTATAGTTTTTTTTACTCAAATTTTTATTCATTTTACAACTATTAAGGAGTTGCAAGACAGAAAATCTAAAGGATACAAATTTGTCAATTTGGATATGTCATTCATACTGAATACTTATTAAATCTGTAAATCATAAATTGTAAAAAAATTTATGTAAAAATTTAATATCTATTGAGAAAGTCCATCTAGCTTTCAAGAAATTTGTTATTCTTCTGTTTGTCTTCAACAGAGCCACAGAGAGCCACACTGGGCCCAAGGACAGGCCCAGTGCATAGGCCCCTTCCTACCCAAGCGATAAACCAAAAATGTGTATGGATGTAAAATTCCTTTTAACTTTCTCTCTTTACCTGCTATTAATATTCATAAAATATTGTTAAACTTTCCCAGAACAGATTTGTTTTTCTTAAAATTACCATGCTATTAAGAGTCTTTGCTTACAGGCCAAGGAACTATTGCCCCCTTGCCCCCTCTCTGTGGGCCTCATCTTTAATACTCTGCCACAAACCCCTTTGTAATTAAAAAGAAAACTTTGAAACTACTATGTGCCTCTTTTGTCTTAGAAAATTGATCAGGAAGTAAACATTTTGCTGAAGCTAGATTTTTCATCTTCTGACAAATCTAATGAACTACAAAAACATGATTTTTTCTGCCTCACAGAACAAAAAATCACAGCTATGTTGCATAGAGGGCCATCCATAGCTTAGGAATATTTCTAATTTCTAATATTTCTAATTTCAGTACTCCTGATCCACACCCATATGATAATTCTACTTACCTTTAGTCATTATCATATACTGAAGGAATGAGACAACTTCTGTTTTTCAGTGCCATTTACAAATCATGGGCCACCAGATTGCACTACCTTTGTAACATTGTCAATAGGCAAGTGGCACTGATTGGGCAACCTCAACAGTCATGTGCTATATTGGCCTCTTTTGATTTACAACGGGCTATTTATATTTCTTAGCTTAGAGCTTTTGATCAATGTTCTGATGTTTTATATATTGAATACTTTCAGGAAAAAGCTTTAGTATGTCAAAAATGTTTGTTTATCAAAGCCTTTTTTAAAACTATTTGCTTAATGATTGTGCTAAACCACATTTGATGCATTTTATTTCCAATATTACTATAAATAGCATATATAAGCCTAGCCTGTGCGCAGACTCAACTGGTTCTCCCAGAGATAAATTTAGTTGAATGGAAAATTTAGGGTTTGTCTACTGGGAGAGAAACACCGAATTTTCCAATCAGCTAAATTTCAAATCAACTATATTTATCTCTGGTAAAACCAGTTGAGTCTGCGTGCAAGTTAATATAAGCCTAATTCAAAATTCAAAAATATGAAAATATTTTAACCTCTTTTTCCAAGTGAAACCCAGTACAAAAGATTAAAATTATGCCGAACCCTCCTATAAAAGCTACTGAAAGTTCTGTTATATATTAAGCACATATATTTCTTCTTTTCACAAATGGGCTGATGGAAAAGAATGAAGTTCTATTTACATTTTTAAGGCAGTGAATCTTCAAAGGTTCTTTGTCCAGCAGCTCAATGAATGCTTCTGTTGTCTGTGGGGAAATGTATTTTAAAGTTACAATACAACTAACCATAAAGCGGAAAAGATATTAGATAGGTTAGATTAAAGGGTACCAGAACAAAATTTCCTAACTTTCTGTTGTTTTAATCAAGTGTTGTTCTGACCTGGCTCTGCTCAACCAGGTGCCCTGTTCTCTCATGCTTCTGATATAAATTTTTGACTTTGGTTAGCAGGTTAAACGTCAACCCATTATTGTTCTAATTGTACACACAACATAAAAAATCCTTATTCTTTCAAACCACATGTAAAAGACCATCTTTACCAACATACGACCAACATAACTGTATTTTGCAAAATGTGATCACCCTCAAAATAGTTGGTTAATTCTTGATTCGGATAAACCTGATAAATGAATTTTATAAATGAATACCTTTACAACCTGTTCTGTATCATCAAGATACTGGCTTTCCATTTCTTTATCAAAATTGAAAATGTCAAACCACATTCCTACTGCAATATTTGGATTGCTGTAAGAGCGCACATGATGCCACCAATACTTTGGTATGTACAACATGTCTCCTGAGAGATAAAATGCAAAATTCTCATTAGGACTTTAGGGCCAAATCCACAACCCTAAAGAATGGCTAGCAATTAAATTATAGCTAAGCATTCACAAGCCACAGCATTCGTTTTTTAAGTAACGAATTCGAGCGATGAAATGCTGTAATTTAGAACATGGAATAATCAGTTATGATAAAAATGGTTCCATCCAGGAAAAGAAGAAACTAAAGACTGCAATCAAGGAAGGGAAAGAGGCTGATAGCATCATTATCAGATAGGACTCCCGGCAAAGGTGTTGCATTGTTACTTCTCTCGTGTTGAACTTGCAACACAAAATAGTCATTTGTATTCTGTGATTCTGTGCTTGCGATGCTTCTTTCATTGTCCTCCGTTTTTCACCTCACTGCTCATCCAGGGGATTATTATGGAGATACTGGGCGTGGACATTTTAAATATTGAGAACTTTTCGTTTTATATTCGAAATAAACTACAAATACAAATGTCTTTATTACATAGGTAATTTGTTATTATTTGCTTACAGTTGGCGAAGAGATTTAGCTATGTTTTGAGCCAACTAATTACTATTCACCCCTAAGGCAAGGACTTTATTATAACTTAGGCCGACTTTTCACAATACACCTTAAATTAATTATCATAGAAAGCCTCAATGGAGAAAGAGTTTAAAATTATCTACACTGAACTCATGTACAGATTTTGTGTTTCGTTTAGAAATATTCAGTGATTGGAACACTTTTATTCCTATAAAAGAAGTAATCTTGTTATAATCTCATTGTCTTTGCTTAACGTGGTGGTTCTTGCAGAAGATAAGATGAATGTATATATTTAAAGGCCTCTTATGTAGATTCTAGAAACTAAAGCACCTTTGATTGATGTTGGGTTCAGGATGTTGACATTTTTCTATATCTCATTCAAGAGCAGTTGTAATTTTCTCTGGTTAAAACATACCAATTAAAAGTGCTATCTTTGCATATGATTTGAAGAACTTGTTAAGGGACTCCAAAAAGTGTTTGTTCGGTGCTCTCTTTAATCACAGACCCACAGATACTCACAGAGACTACCCCTTCGCAATTCACAAAAATCCAAAAGTGAAATCTTCCTTCGTTCATTTCAATCAGTTATAATGGAACCATGGTGATAAATAGTGAGAACCCCCTTCTACTATTTTATAACGCACGTGCTTCTAATATTTTGCTTAGATCAGATCAACAGGCAAAGATGTTCGTATAATCTGCATAATTCCAGTCGGATAAAGCAGTATCTTTTACCAGATAAAAACATTGTTAATCTAGCTATTGAACAGCAGGGAGCCTAGAATGAAGTCTTGTGGAAGGCTCAGAGAAATATTTTTCCCAGTACTGAATGACCTATCTACTTTAGCTCTTTGTCGTCTTCAATGCAAATTGCTGTGTAATTGATATTGGGATGTGAAGAGATCGAAGAAAGGCCCAACTTGGTTTTGCCTCGCACTTTCGTAGAATTTTCATGAAGCTTCTCAAAAACAGGCAAGCCTTGGATAGCCTTAAGAACGACGTGGGGGAAAGGAATAGATATGCTGTAAGACTTTTGGGCCTGTATGGAGAACGAAAAACTCAAAACCTTCTAAAACAAACCTTTTGCACCGACAATGTGCGATATTTTGTTCAAGTGAAGATATCTTTCATTTACTGTTGCGTCAGTACGCCTCAGTGCCCTTTCCAATTTTCAATCTGTTCAGATGGACTAGTGTGTCCAAAAGATCACCCTCAACAACTTCAAAAATTAAGAAACGTTAAATTTATTTTTATCAATTTGTCACCTAGAGAAGAAAAAAGCAGAGCGAATCAATGTGAAACCCGTTCGGTTATACGGAAATTTGTTTGGAAGCATCATCTTCATAGTTGTGTTCGGTTAATTGAGGTTTGGATGACTGAGTTTAATCAAAGATGCACAGTGACCAATATCTTAAACTCGATGCGCCCCCATCCCCAATTTTGCAATTGAATGCTTTATATGATAAAAAAAGAAGATCCTGGATAATGCATCGAAAATGGTTTTGAATGCTAAAAAATGGAGGGATGTAAAAATAGTGTGAATTAAGGAAAAGGTCACTGTAGCAGGCTGCTCGACGGGCTCCAAGGAGTTCTTGCGGCGAAAAGTCGATAAAAATGTAGCAAATAAGAACCACCGCAATACGCCGAGAATAAACAACAATAAATACACGTAAATCAGTAAAGGCTAATATTTCGCCCCGGCATACGGGGCTTCATCAGAGCAAAAGTTAACGATTGGCGATTGTGGTGTCGGATTGGCTAATCTCGAATGGTGTGAATGCAGCGCAGTGGTGGAGGAGGCAAGGGTGGCGAATGAGAGAGGGTGGGTGGTGGTGGTGGTGGAATGAAAATGTAGTGGGGATGAAGTACTATAATATGAAATAATGATAATGTTGTTGTAAGGTTAACGGTCAGTGGTTCTGTTCATGCTGTTCGGTGTGAGAGTGTTTGCTAGGCCAATGAGGTATTGCTCTTTGGCTCGTCGGACACTCTCTCGTTTGTCGTTGAGTTTCAGTAATGGTGTTACAGTAAGGTCATTGATGGTATGTTCTGGGCTACAGAAGTGTTTTGCAACACCAGATTTTTTGATAATATCTCGTCTGTGTTCGTTAAATCTGTCTTTCAGTCGTCTGCTTGCGTCCGTTAGTTAAAGAGCGTTTGCACTGTAATGCGTAAAGAACGTTAGTAGAGTTGCAGTCCAGTCTTTGTTTTATGTCGTAGTTTTTGTCAGTGTTAGTAAAGTTAAAAGAAGTAGTACTGTCCGTGATGTGTTGGCATGTTATGCAGTTACGTCGCGAGTGGTATTTGTAAGTGCCTCTAGGATACTGGGTGTGTCACTTTTTATTCTTGCATGAACCAATATATCCCGGAGGTTTTTAGGTCTACGGTAGCTGAGTATGGGTACGTTCTTTGCATGTTTTGGAGTTCTGTAATATATAGACTGCAGAAAGTTGTTAGTTTTGAATAAAGATGCTTCGAAAAGGTATCGAACGTAAGATCCTGTCTCAAACACTCGAATGAGAAACTAGACAATTTTTTTAAAAAAGAGCATGATACAAAAAGATAAAGATAATTTTTCCATATCTGTACAAGGAATAACAGCAAGATTGAAAAGGCAGCAGTTCTCGCGATAATAAACGAAGAAGCAGCTAGGGGAATAAAAAAACGGAAATAGATTGATCGTATCAAAGAATGGTGCCAGGATAACCTTACCTCGTCAAAAACTTTTTCAGAGGATAAAAGCATGGTATGTAGGATAAGCTTGGAGTCATGAAGCAAATGGCACTAGAGCCAAGGGTATTAATTAGAGCATGCCATGTCAAGATGATGCAAAAAAGCAAGTAACTTACCTGGCTGTAACTTTGCAATCTGGTAGGGGGTTTTAGCAAACACTATATGTTCATCAAGGTCAATGCCCTCTGGGTCAATATCAGAAACTCCTGCTGCTATTTTGTATTCATCAGCATTGAAGGCTCTGGTGTAGTTGTTGTTATACAAAATTACTTCTTTTACTCCAGACAAGACTGATAACAGATTCTCGTAGCCATCTTGATGGAATGCCGAGCTGGTGTTTCCGCTACTTATAAGGAGATTCAGATTATCAATAGCGATGCTACGATGGGCGCAATCCAGTGGAGTAGGGAGGTGCACATCATTCAACATATACGAATCTTTGCTAAAAAGGGAGTCCAGGTATATATCACTGTCTTCAAATTCATCGATAAATTTTGATAGGCTTAGAGTTTTTCTTATCGGAAATGACGTTTGAAATTTTTTCCGCAGCTCAACATTAAACAGTTCGTTTCCATAATACCGGTGCATGTAAGTCAAATTGGGCCATTTGTAAAATGCTGGCCATTTTCTAACCGCATTCTTTATCAAAACTGGCCTTGACTGCCTTGCATAGCGTTCGTAGAAATCTTCGGCACTTGGTGAGAATTGAAGAGTTTCAATGTTTTGGAATGGTGCTCCGTGGTTCCCAAGTTTGACTTTTTGACCTGTTGGTAAAAAATAAGGTCAATTGCGAAAAACAAAACGAGATGCAACTGAACAGTCTTTCAAAACTTTGCGACCGGCGTCGCGACCGGGGGGTGTAGGGGTGTCACACCCCCAAATACACCCCCCAATAGTATTTCAATAGGACATTTCAGGTAAAATCCGCTCGATGGAAGAAACGCTTTAGGTATTTCAGAGACCTTCATGTCATAAAACCAAAAACGGATCAAGCAAAGGTAGTTGCTCAGTTGGTGAAATATGATATTCCTTGATATGAATGAAGGTAAACAAACTAATGATTTGGAGATTTCTTGTGGGCACTAAATCGAAAAATCCAGGCCCTCTTTAGGTAAAATTGTGTCTTGTGTCCATTTCTTCTAAAGTTTCTCAATAGAAGCGTCAACTGCAATTCACTATGAGCTCCAGATTTTCTTATGCTAAGATTGAAAGAGGGATCTAAATTGAAAACCAGTGCTGCTTGTTACCCAGCTTTAGAAGTAACTAACAACATGGTATTTCTCAAAACCATGGCGAAATTGTCCCAGTTGTTTTTATTTGCTGTTCAATTTGTTTGCAAAAAAAGAATTTTCAATAGGATTAGGAGGATTGCTTTAGAGAAATTTGCTTAAAAGAGTGCATTTTCCAGGGTACTAGAAGCATAAAAACTCGAAATAGGCCGGGCTTTACGATAGGAAACATAAACAACCTTTTTTTAGTAAAAGTTTTCCTAAACAGTTTTTCTATACTGCCAACTAAAACCGTAGTCGATAAATGTCATTGACATGCTGTTAGCCCACTCAAAATTACAAGAGGTTATGAGGTTGTGTCAAACAGCTAAAAATGGCATCAAAACCGATGATAGCATAAATACCCATAAATCTAGAAGAGGAGCTGATCTCACAGAGACTCATTTCAAATAATCATTTTATGCTCATAATGAAGGCAATTATCAGAGAATCTTATCTAGATTTGTTTTATAACTTTTTAGAGTCCCTTCCAGCCTGGGGCCTGTGGAAATCTTCCCCCTTGCCCACCTCTTTGCAGGCCTATAAAGAAGAAGCTACCCCAAAATATGCTGAGTCATGATCTTCAAGCAGTAATTCTATTTGACAACCTGATGATGATAACCTGAAACTGACCACACAAAACTGCTTCATACTGGCATTCAAAGCAGATTTTGTCAAAATGGCTGTAGAGGTCACATGAAACTATGATGATCACACATAAGCAGATTCTGCAGATGATGCCTTTCGTTTCCATTGAAAATTATGCAATGCAGTAGAATCTGTTCATAGTTAAACCAAATGTTGCAATTTTGGTTTTAACCAAAACTTGTGACTGTCAGTGTGACTGTCAGCAGGGCTAAATATAAATAGTTTTGCATATTTTGGTCCAAATTTTATGTGACTGTAACCAGCAGTGTGACTTTAATCAGAGTAACTGTAAGCAGATTCAACTGTATATGGAAGTATTGACATAAGTATTTAAACTAACAAATCAAATTAATTTCACTTATAGCCCAGCAAATGTTTGCAGCTAGGCAAAGCCAATTAGACCCAGCTTACAGCATGCATCTCAGAAACTCAATCTGCTTGCAAATTTACATGTGGAAGAAGATTTTGAACTTAGCGTGGTAGCAGCAGGATTCTTAACTGAATTCTTAGGCTTGAAGTATGAAGATGGTCCCAGAGGTTTTGCAAATTTTAAACTGTAGTTCAATGCAGTTCTATCATCTTTTTAAAACTACTGTTTTCTATTACAGAAAATTTTTATTTGCCTTGCCTAACTTTGAAAAATAACTAAAAATTTTCCCTTAACACGAAAGACTGAGATTCACGAGGTCTTAACTTTATTGTTGCCTTCAAAAGGAAGTGTTGCTTCTAAAAGGTAGGGTAGCTAAAATAGTAAGATTAGAGGGTAAAGCTGTATTTCTATTATGCAAATTATTATGCAAGAAACAAATTCTTTTCAATGTGTGCATGTGCAGTAAGATCTATTCAAATTTGCCAACCAAAAATATTGATTTGCACAAAGTAGTTCAAAGAACCACTCTGTCTCCAGTTATTTGCTTTAGAAAATAACCAACCTCTGTTTGAAATGTGACTGAGAACATGGCAAGTAATAGTGGGAAAACAAGGATATTCCGGTTTGAATGCAACACAACATCAGATTTTAAAGAATGTCAAGCATATCATTCCGACTTTGACTCACAGTTCTTTACAAATGTGTTCACAGCAGTCAATTTCATGAGGTGAATTTTTCCATGCAGGGGAAATTGGGGTTAGAAATGCCCATTTGGTTAGGTTGATAACACCATTTTTTAAAAAGATCTGAATAAGCTGTTCCACTTATTGCATGTTTCCTGTCCCATATCCACCTGATTAACAACAAAACCTCGCGGAGAACAACCCAGGAACTGTCTCTAAAGAAATACCCTGGCTTATGCAAAATATAGATGCTCAGAGTATTTTTGAAGGTTTAAAATTTGGGTAAAAATACTTTTGGGTGTTGAGCCACCTGTTGAAATATAAGTTTGGGTCCTTGAAATTCTGTAATTTTTTTGGCCACTAAAATTAATGAATATTTTTAAAATGTTGGACTTCAGGGACTTTATGATAGGTTTGTTGGTGGCCAGCGCCACATGGGACCAAAAATTTTGCATAATAAGTGGGTCATGCCCCCCCCCAGCTCCTTTGGGCTATTTTGCCCAAAATACCTTAACCAAACCTGAATACACTGTACAACGATACAACACTCCCCATACAACACTCCACACCACTCCTTCACACCAACCCCACATCACTCCCCCCACACCACCCCCACATCACTCCCCTCCAACGGAACGAACCAGACTTTAATTATCCTGTTTTTCAATTCAACTTGATTATAAATTCAAAGTAAAAAATATAACATACCAGAGACACCTGCAGTAGCAAAAATAATTTCTTGGTTCTTTATCATAAAAATGAAAACGAGGAACAGCTTTTTGGCTTCATAGACTTGGACCATTTCTAACACACTTGTTCCACTAACTTTTCCCTTCTGCCATTCAAGGATGCAAGGAAACTCTTTGGCGAGAATGCGATAACGAGGCTATCGGTTCATGGCAATCTTGAAGATTACAACCTGGACGGCGATTTCGTTCGGATTTGACTGTAAGGATTTCACATCAATCAAATAAAAGCGAACGAAAGTCAAGCGCAAGCTTCAATTTCTATGCAAATATCAATGAACGTATTGTGATATTTTTTGCGATGAGCTTGTGGCTGCCATATGAAGAAAGTTTGGAATAAAACAACAGCGGAATGTAGGCCGAATATTTTGTCAATTTTTCGTATCTACTGTGGATCCCAGTATTTAAATAAGACATCTGTACTTGTACCCACCAGGATATCCTCTTGATAGCTTTTATCGTGTTGCCTAGACTCTCGAGGCAATTTTGATAGAAGGTAGGCTCCACTAGTATCCAGTGACTGGATGCCTGTTTGGTTTTGCAGACAGATATTATGAGTAGTGCAAGCCGCGAGAACGATGATACTATTAGGGAAAGAATCGTTCGGCAATCCAATGCAGCTATCAGGAAATTTTCAAGCCCTGTCAGAGTACCTTTGACCAAGCCACATGCAGGCCCTAGCCAAGATGCTGACAGTGTGAAACTCAAAAAACGCTTCCCACATAGCCAGAATAATATTTTGTGCTATGGCAGTAATGTGCCCAATGTGCCACAAATATCTTCACCTTACATCTCAAATGCACAGCATAATGATACTGGAAATTCAGTTAATATTATCAATGTCAATGCCATACCTGGAGGACAGCCAACATTAGTCAATGCCAATCAAGATTCTCTGGTGCTAGAACATTGTCCCAGGTGCACTGAAAAGGGTGTTTATTTAGATGGTGAATTTAAAAGATGTTTAAACTGTGGTATGTTTAGTCTTACAAGCAGCAAGCGAGAGACCACTCTAATCCCAGAAACATTCTACAATAAGACTGCTGTGATGCCATCCTCAGAAAAGGTTGAAGAAACTAGATTACCAAGTAGTAATGATCAATGGAAATCTGCCAAAGAGAGTCCAATGCCAGTAAAATCTACTCCACGGAGAAGAAGACCAAAGCAAAAACCTAAAGAGAAAGTTTGCTTAACAATTTCTAGTGATGAGGAGGATGGAGGAAAGCACGTGTCTCAGACACATTCAAGTGATGAAAAAACAGAGAAAGTTGAATCTGAAAACAGAAAGGGGTCAAGTAACATTGATTCAGATTGTCCTGATTCACCAAATGTCCCACCCAAGTATAAAATACCAAAGATGTCTGAACGGATGAAACCGCAAGGTGGAAAAATGACCACTGATAATTCTCAAGAATATGATCAGCCAAATGGATATGCTTCCAGACCTCTTCTATCACTTTGCAGTTTTGAAAAGCAATTTGAGCTCCCTGTGAAAAGTATTCACCTTGGCTCTTTGCCTGGTAGATGCATAACACCACTTAGTTTACAAAATAATACACTTAAGGTGGAGGTTGAATGCACATATGAAGTGACTGAAGGTAATACCAAGAAAGTCATGAATGAAAAGTATAAGTTAGCTTTGTCTTCAGTGGAGGTGGCCCAGATAAATTTGAACTTTGATAAAGAGCCATTTATGATTTCTGTGATACCAAGTAAAAGGTATTCTGAAATTGTAAATCAAGCACTATCCAGATGTATCTTAGATGCGCAAAATGAAGATCCTATTAAACGACAAATAGTTTTTTTCATTGAATGTGAGCAATCATTGTTTAAAAGATTGTTGGAAAAGAATTTGCAGCCTTTACAACAGATCGCTAAAGTCTGTGCCTTTTCAGATCAAGATTGTGAACAGCTTGTTGCCTGTGTAAAACAGTCTCAAGTGCCATCTAAGGTCCATAGAACAAGAAGTGCAACAGCCCAAACTGCAAAAACTGTGAGAAATGTTAGAACTATGTTTGTATACCCATTACCACCTCAGAAAGGGGGCATAGCCATAACAAATGCAGATGTTGAGTGCTTGATGCCAGGGATTTATCTCAATGACACCATTATAGATTTCTATTTGAAGTATATTTATGAAGAGAAGCTTGACAACATGCAAAAACAAAAGACATACATATTCAACTCATACTTTTACACAAGGCTGTCGAAAAAGGCCTTTGTTGCTTCTAATGATATTCAGAACCCTGGCGAACGAATGCATGCACAAGTTAGAAAGTGGACAAGAGATGTAAACTTATTTGAAAAAGATTTCATAATTATACCTATAAATGAACATTCACATTGGTTCCTAGTCGTGATATGCTTTCCTTCTGAAGTTAAAGTTGATGAAGAATCCACAGCCAATTCACCAAATGTAAGTTCAGTTAATGAAGAAGATGTACAAGTTGAGAATCAAGCTAAAGAAAGAAATGCTAAGGATATGGAAGAACAAATGGAGGTTGATCAAGAAACAATTTCTATTTCAGAAACTGAAAAATCGTCTACAGAAGGCAAAGATGAAAATAACAAAGGCTACGAGTCAAAGGAAAGTGTGCCAGAGCCAAAAGACTGTTCAACAGGGTCCAAAGATGATGCATCAGCAATAGAAGAGAGAAGAGATAAGGAAGAGGACAAGAATGTTGATGACAGCAAAGAGGTTCCATCAACATTTAAGCAACCATGTATCTTGATATTTGACTCATTAGTCAGTGGTGGGAGATCACGAGTGTTTAGCAATCTGCGACATTATTTAACCTTAGAGTGGAAAGAAAAAGTAGGTGGAACAGAGTCAAGTAAAATTTTTACAAAAAACAACATCAAAGGGTCTTTCCCTAAAATACCTCGTCAGAACAATGACTGTGACTGTGGTATTTACATCTTGCAATTCGCAGAAAGCTTCTTTGAAAGTCCAATAGTGAATTATAAATTCCCTATCAAAAAGGAAACTTGGTTCACAAAGTCACATGTGGATGGCAAGCGGGAAAGTATTAAGGGATTGATTTTTGAAATGGAGAAGCAATTTTTAGAAGGAAAAACAAATGAAGGATCAAAAGGGTAAGTTATTAATCCAAATGATTTTCAGTGCTAAAGTGCAAAAATTTCCAATAGACATGGTGTACCAACTGAAGATTCAGTGACATGGTGTACCAACTGAAGATAGAATTGTTTTGAATCTGTAAGAATCTGTAAACTGATTTTTATGGTTAGCCTTTTTGGCTCATATTTTTGAAAGTTGATGACACATAGAGTGCTAAGACACAAAACACGCAAACTCTAATAATTTGTTGGCTGATAATCAAGAAGCAATACCTTTTAGGATCAATACTTGTGTTAAGCTGTATTTTGCAAATTGTCTTTGATTTTAGCTGGAACTGTTATCTTATACTTTTTCACTTTCAAATAACCTAAATTTTTGTAAAAAAATCTATTTAGAACCAAATTTTCTAAGGGCTAAAATTTTGGATGAGCTTTTTACCCCAATGTTGTTCTAACTGTTTTAAATTTTTAATTATTTGATGAATATGCTATCAAAAAGTGAAATATGTTTTATTTTAAATGTTTTGAGGTGTATATTTTCTTAACACTTATGACCAGAGGTGATTGGGGACTTTAAATTTGTGATTTTAAAACTCAGAATTAAATTTTCACAGGTAGACAATGTTGTGCTACCCAGTGGAAATGAAGGCTGTACAGGATACAGATTGATAGCAGAGACTACCAATGTATGATGATATTGACTTATGGATCTTGTGTCTTGTGCACAATGATTGCTTCTCCAAAGTGTCAAATAACTCAGCATATTATTGTAGTTATTAAAAGTTTAATTCTTACAAAAAATCATTTCTGAAAGTTGAAAATAAAAATGTTCTTTGTCTTGATATTGCTGAAATATATGTCCAATGAAAAAATGCAGAAGCAACATTGAGGTCATACCAAACTTGATACTTCTCCAGCAGTTATGACAGTTCTGTATTTAAGTTTTAAGTGATTTGTTCTTCCAGTTTTTAGCTTTTTAAAAATTGTCAATTGTTGCTACCAACTGAAATATGCTTAGTTGTTAAATCAACTGTTAACTTTAACTTTTTATCACATTTTTCTCGTTTTTCAACTGTAACAAGAAACATGCCATTCAGATGTTTCATTTGTGCTCCTTAGAGCATCAAAAAGAAAGCGGTTTGAATCAATATTAATGTTAAAAATGTTGCGTTTTTCAATTGTCTTTGTTTTTTTGTTCTCTGAAATGATCGTTTTCATTTAAAATTGAAGCTGTTTTGAATCTGATGAATTTTCTTACTTGCAAATTTGCCACATTTTACCATCCATTTTTTTAATGAGTGAGTCCAACACGCCTATGTGCAACCACAAATTTTCACATTCAAAACAACTGGGTGGTTTTAAAATGTTTACTTTGTTGGCTTTTGTGCAAAACAACCTGGCAATTTATTCATGAACATTTAGGCCTGGTCATTTAGGGCAAAACCAGGGGGTCGAGGAGGGCCATGCCACCCATTTTTCTACAGAGCAAAGTAAACTTTTCAAGCAGAAGTAGAATGTAGTCTACCATTCTGTTAGCTATTGTGCTTTATTTCCTATTAGCTATTGTTTCCTTACTAACTATTTAGAAATGAAATATTTAAATGGCATAGAAAAACTAAAACATGGGTTATTGATCGAAAAAGTCGAATCAATTCCCAAATCGTGATTATACGTTCACTGTGTGAGTCAGGGCCAACGCCACCAGCGGGGGGAGGGGGGGGGAGCGTAGGGGCCATGGCCCCCCACTTTTTTGGTATGCAAAATATTTCAAAAAAGGCCCTGTTTTGAGGCACTAACTTCAATTTCGTCTTATATAACTTAGCCCCCCCCCACATTGAAATTAGTGGTGTGGGCATTGAAATAAGAGTAACATCTTATCGAAGGTTAACTGTGCTTAAATATTGTTAATGTATTAAATATCATTTATGTAAAAAAGAGTGATTAATTTCCAACAATAAGGATTAAGAAAATTCACTATGGCAATCAGCTTCATAAACTAGCTAACACGTTTATCACAAAAGTAGAAAATGGAAAACATGTCTTAGAATTTTTCTGCTAAAGTTATTTTAACTGAATATGAGTAAACTGCAAAATTCAGATTCTACATAAAGATTAGTTCAGAAGATTTTGTCTCTTACTGACTTTGTTAAAGTTCAAGATTTGTTTGCATAATGCAATGCAACTATTGTTACAACGCTGTTGCAAAACTATGTTCCTTGTCACCCCCAAATATCTTGCACGACCTTGGAAAAGCCCTCGATAAATCTGCAGGAAAAATAATCACAAAGCAGACGCACTTTTTTGCAAAACAATATGGCTTTTATCAATTTCTTTTGCTAAATTTGTCCGTGCTCCCCCCAAACTTTCCAACCTACATCGGAGTCCCTAATAAGTCCTCTTAACAGACCTACATTAAATGTCAATAAATCTCGAAGTGGAGGTCATAAAGGGGGGGGGGGGGGGAGAAGTTTGCCATTCCCTGAAATGTTTGGTTGAAGTACGCCGTTCCTGTCATTTCAAGTCAAAATTTCGCGTCCCAAAATTGTCGATAATTGCTGCTGACAAGAAAACCAAAGCTTTGACCTTTTTACAAGAAAACAGGTGAAAAATTCCGCAAATCAGTAACTTAATAAAATCTTAATAAACATTCCACATTACTTGTGTCATTTTCGAGAAAATCCACGTCCTGCAAGAGTGAAGAATTCCGTCGTTCTGTCAAGAAATTGTCAGATTTCCACGATCTGCGACAAATTTACTTAGAATTCAAATGTTCCAGAAACCCTAATATCTCCAGGAGCGGTCTGGCCCGGGTGGCAGAGTGGCCTTGTGTAAAAAAAATTTACAAGCACTGCTTGCGTTGGAGAAATTGTTCTACTTTATTTCGAAGAGTTAATGCTCTAGACTGATTGCTTTGCGATTAAAGTCTCAATACTAGCACTCCAAACCACCCAAACCCTGGTTTCCGTTTTTTCAGCGAAGTTGTTAATCTGACCTGTACCGTCGGTACCAGAGCTATAAAATTTCGAGCGCGTAAACACAATGCCAAGCAGAGAGGCAGAAGAGTCATCACTACCATCTGGTTACAGCCTCAAACTCAGATTATTCACGGAAGATTCTCGAAAAATAGAGACCTGTATCAGGATTTAGCAATGCTAGAGCCAAGAACATTTGTTGACACAAAGATGAAGCAGGAGAGCAATAAGGACCTTCTTTTCAGATTTCTCGTTTAGCGAATGTCAGCTTGGAAATGCTCCTGAAAGAACTGCTGGCATTTGCAATTTATTACCAGCAGCATATCGTTCAAATAAAAACAACAGTTAGTGCAAATGGAGATCCAGAAAAACGAAGATGATTTCAAGGAACACGCTCTGAGAGAAGAAGCATATCGAGAAGAAAACTGCGACTTCAAGGTGGGGATTCGCGAAGAGAGAAAGGACCCCAAAGTTGACATCGACACCCTTTATCAAAAGGGTAAAAGCTTGCCAACTGTGCATATCCTCCGCATTCAAATCTTTATTCCTACGCTCTTTTTTATTTAAAAAACAATTTTATAAAAACACGAGCATCAAAATTGGTCAAAAGCTGAGAACAAATTAAGAACAAGATAAAGCTGAGCTACTGTAAAATGCGATTTTGAACAATATTTTATACCATATACATCTGAAATTTGATCACTAAATAAATGTTTGACATTGTAAACTCAATTTAAATCAAGTTATGTTTTGTTTGAAGTTTCTTTAAAATTCCGTGTGTTGTTTTTCCTCAGGATGCCGGTGCTCCAAGAATCGATTTTATATTTTCAGAATTCAAGTGTTAAAATGTCACAAGGTATTAAATCGTTATTTTAAAAAACGTAACGAGCATGGAAGGTCTTAGCAATACAAAATTTGAATGAAATTTGGTTTTTACTTTTCCAGCCGAAATTGTTCCTATGAAATTGGAAATTTTCCAAAATTGGGGAAGGGCGATTAACATATCGCTAAGGGATTGGGCAAAAGAAATTTTTTCCTCTTTCGCTAGGCCCAAAATTTGAGACCAATCTAAAACACACGCGACGAGCAAGCCACACTAGGACACACCCTGTGTAACAAACCCAACGAGCCTTTTCTTCATGGGGTAACAGGTATATAGGGAAGGCAGTGGTGGCGCTAAAGCCCCTCCATTCGATGTAGCTAGCCCCCCGTTGGAAAGTGCTCAAGAAACATTTAATTTCCTTGCAGTTTATACTACTCTAGTGTTCTAGGCTGTTTCAACGATGTTCCACTTACAAGAATAGTAAATTTAATAATTGTATTTCTTTATTTGAAAAGAACCAATTTTGCACATCATATCGGTAGAATCACATTGAAGCGAACAAAGCCATTGGCTGCCTAGTGTATAGTACTCTAAAATAAGCGATGGACCATTTAAGTTACCACCAGCACCTTAGCCTATGTTGGCAAATCTTTAATTGCAATACTGTACAGTTGAAATGGAAATAGTTTGGTTATCTGTAGTCACTAGGAGAAACGATGCTTCCAGAGACTCCAAAGAGTATTATATCAATCTTATGCAAAATCCTTCAGGACTTTGATTTTAACAGCCACCACGGCCATAACAGGCCTACGACAAATTTTTTGCTACGTAAAGGCAGTTTGAAAATCATAGCATTACATCACAAAAAGTACGTTGCCAAAATATTGCCCCTCCCCCAACATTTTCACATCGAATTAAGACGAAATGAAAAATTTCTCCTGCAACAAACTGTGGGGGGGGGGGGACGTTTCCCCCAGTCCTCTCGTGGCGCCGCTACTAGCCACCACCTTCCCCCGCCAAAACTTGTAGCGTTAACAAGACAGAAATACATATTTTGTGAATCATTCAGTTTTGAACTTTCAGGTTTGCGCTATGATTGGCAATCTGGCTCCCCTGCCGGGAGGTCAAGCCCTTCGCTGGAAAGTTTCTGGCGCCACCACTGATGACGTCCCAGAGGGAACATAAGTCTGAATGGGGACAATAAATGTCATATGTCGAAAGGGTACTCCCGTGCGGGATATTTCTCACCGGGGACAGTTTTTATCAGGCTTGTTACAAAGGGATGTTCCAAAGTAACAAACATCGTGATTACATAGCGAAGAATTCGAATCTTTGTAGTCATATTTGTGTGAAAAACAAATATAAAAAATTAGGGTTATTGGTTTGATTTCAGTTGCATCTGGTTGGGTTTATTTCAGCTGTTAGGGATAGCATATAAAAACATCTTGCAATGAGTTACACCTCTACTATAAATTAGGCAAAAATTTACGTTATTAACCCAAACTTTCCGGGAGTTCAAGGGGCGCAGTGAGACAAATATTTTTGGGCACAACCTCTGCACTCTTGATTACCGTCGGTGAAGTGATAATCGTTTTACAAAAGACCTTACTCCTATGTGAAATTCTGTTAAACTTTCATGTTATTCAGAACTCGTGCCCATTGCATTTCGTCTCGAAGTAGCCAGTAGCTAAAGTTTCTTACTTACCAGTGACGACTGACGGTGCCTACACTTGCATCCATTGCTCTGAATCAACAATCAACAATCTGAATCTCAAAATCTTGACCAGTCGTTAAAGAACGTATTCTGATCGATTGACTAGAATTTGTTGGAATGATTTTTGCAAAGAAAGTTCCTCCATGAAACTTCAAAGGACAAAGATATATGGCAGCTGCTAAAAACCCTCGGGATTAACCACGATTCAATTTCAGCCTTCAGGGAGAGGAGTGAAGAAGTGACAAGAATGTACATTCCAACAATCGAATACCTCCAAGAAACGGCACGAATGTTTCAAAACACTTTCGTGAATGGCTTGAACTGTTAAAATTGAAAGCGGGATGAAATATATTTCAAATTGAAGACAAACAACTCCATTTTAAGTAAAACCGAGCAGTTTCATGAAAAACAAAGCTGATTAATGAAACTGGATATCTAGTCAAGAAAAAGAGTTGTCTAAAATAGTATTTTTATGGCTTTCTTTTCATTAGGAATTAATGATAAACTGAACTTCATCGACAAGACTGTTCCTTACAGGTTGAAGTTCTGGCAAGCCCATTTGTCGAGACATGAATAATCTACCTATTCACGTAACCGATCAGATCCTTACATAATGTGAACACAAAGGTTGTCAAATTAACCTAATAAACAAACGAAGCTTCAAAGTGCCTTCTTTCGCTGACAAAAATCAACGAATGATATTTCAATCCTTTCCCAGCCAACGAAACAATTCAAGAACGCGGTCTAACCTAAAAGCTAATACAGATATTCTGGCATCTCCTTTCCTTACAAAAGGAAGGTTCCTCAATAAGCTTATTTTTACAAATGTAACAAAATAGCAAAAATAACATTTGAGGAAGAAGGTCTGCTTTCTAATCATAGAAATGCAAGAAAGTAATACAACTGAAGCCGTAGGTCTCATATGTGAAAAAAACTGGCAAAGAACTAAACATGACAATTGCTTCATAACATTTCTTTAAGACAAAGAAATATCTATAATTATACCTGACAAAATTAATAAGTAAAATTACATGTGTTTGTAAATATAGCTTTCTGGTTAGTTTTTGGCTCGAGATTTTTGCATGAAAATTTGCAATGGAAGCCAAACATTTCTTAAATCATTTAAAAACTGGGGTTTTTAGTAAATAAATGAAGTTGGTGCCATTTGTTTATAAGCTACACGCTATCCGGTTTTGAAACAAGCAGGCCTAGAAGTTAACTCGCAACTCTGCAACATTTCAATGCTTTTCAAGCAATATTCTAGAAACTATAAATTAGAACACCTTACTTGTTGTAACTTCGATTAGTCGACAACAATGTAATAGTGAGGTTATCAAAAACTGATTGAGTCAGGTAGCCTTTCTCAGTTAGGTCCTTTAAAAACTGCATTCAACATATGCATAATAATGGTTGAAACAAGTTCACAATCGACGCTGCAAATATACACGTGAGGTAAAAACTCCAACAGGAGCTGCATAATAGTCCTCCTCAAAGGTTTCGATGCAACTACAGTTTCCCATGACTTCTCCGTAGCCTTGATTCGAACTAGTCCTTCTCATCTTTACACAGTCGTTTTCTTGCCGTCCAACATTGGAAACTTGAAAGTCCAATGTCTTTCTATATGGAATAGCAAATCTTGCTGCTCTCAGGCGCATCATACAAACCCTAATATTTACATAAACTACATCTACCCCCGTTATATCATCACGAATGTGCTCCCTTGCAGCGGGAAGTGAAAGCTCTTCATCTGTCGACTGTGTGAGTAGAAATCTACAATCTAACCAAAGAAATCACCCGCATTGAACTTTTCCTCGTCATAAATTTCTCCAATGATACAATTTCCGCCAAACCATCGACCATTGAAAACTGACTGCGCTTTTTCTGCCTCTAGAAATGAAGAAAGGAAGGATTTTAAATCATCTTCACAACAAAAAGGCCATAGTACATTCCTGGGCGGCCTAGTTGTTTAGTAAACGCATTAACATACGACGAGTAGCTTGCATACAACGCCCGGGACCTCAACACATCCCCCTTGAAATTTCGGGCATATATTTCAATAGTTAGAATATCAAAATGAAAAACCATCAACACCCATGGATAAACATACTTTACTTTAGCGTAACGGCTTTGTAAATGAAAGGTAACCTATGCTTCGAGCGTGACTCTTCACCCAGGTGTTATCCTTTAAAAACCTTCTTCACCAGGAACGCAGGCATAATTTTTATAATTCGATGTACAAAGCCGCTTTTCTCATTTAAATATGATTACATTTGATCTCATTCGACGTACGGCACATGTAGATAGTGCTTTTTTGATTAAGATGTACTTCACAAACTACAAATACATAGAGCTTTGCTTTTGTGGGGGTCAATGCATTCAACACTCTCGCGCTTACAAAAAAATTTCATTTGAAGAACATCTGCGTGTTTGCAGGGGGAAAACTTTCCAGCAACCAACACTTTTTACGAACTATAAATGAATTTATACCTTCAGGCTCATTGAACTCGACGAAAACTTTGACCACTACCGCAGCATCTTCCTCTTCTCCTTGCTTTTCTTGATAAATAATGACTCGATTGACTTCGCCGAACTTTCGACATTCATCGGTCACTTCCATCTCGAGGTCGTCATCAATGTCCTCCACAGAAACCATGTTTCGTAACACCAGTACTTTGGACTAAGAAAAAATGGTTTGTATCTTAAAATTGACACCTCGACTTTAACAAAAGTAGCAACGACGAGGAGAGGTGCGGAATGGTTTGAACTCTAAGTCATAAATCGTTTGGTTTGAACTCTAAATAAGCTTCAATGCGGCAAAATACTTATAAATGCTTGGGCAAAATATGTGCAATACAGGCTTTAAAAATGTCAGCCAGCTTACAATAGGTATAGCTTGAACCAGCCTCTAAGCTGAGAGGAAAGAAAATAAAGCAATTTTGACTTCCTTTTGAAGCCTATAACCATACCGTCTTTTCATTGTGAAATCGAGCAAGTAGAGTAATGACAGTAGAAGTATACTTATTTGCATCTAGCATGCTACACACCCTACTCTGACGTGATAGCTTTTGCATCATGATATATCTCGCTTCTTTGCCGGAAATTTTCATATCTTCTTCCCGACTTAAATTCTGCTCACTGGCTTTTGCGCTTACATCGTCGCCCAACATTTCTATCTTCGCCTTTACGTCAGCGTGCTTAGAAGCTTGTGCGACTAAAGATGCTGTCATGTCACCACTTCCGTGACCGTTCTTAGAACTATTACTCTTCTGTGAAGTCTTCTGGGAACTAGTTGGTGGGCTTTGAGCCACTGCTTGTGGCTGTGCAGTCATTTGTGCTTCTGACACAGGAGCTATGCCTAAAGTAGTGTATAATAAAACAAAGTTAGTAGTATAGTGGAGTCACAACCTTGTGGAGTCTACCATATTCCAAGAAGCATCTATCATTCTTCCTGAAAATACTGTTGAGCTTTGGAAACTCTCAGCACAAACAATACAAGTGAGATTTTGGTATGGTGTTTTCATTTCGCTTTTTCAGCGCAGCCTTTCTTAAAGACGCCAATCTAATATAAACAACTAACGCTGACATCAATAAAATAATGTTCTACTTCGTTTACCTTCTTACTTTAAGCGGATACAAAATTTTGGAAATATGAACAAAAAATCGACTGCTTATTCGAACCCTTTTACAGCTTCATTCGTAAAAGTCTTCCACCCCGCAGTTTCATAATTACAACAGATACAGTCGGAATTCAATGAACACATGGAAACAGAAACGGTAATCGGAAATGGTGAACAATATGTATATCCAGAGGGGCAGTGCCCAAGAAAGAAATGACGTCTAGGAATATGACCGGGAAACTAACAAAGAAGATAAAACAGAATGCATCGTTGGGGTTGCAAGGAAAAGCGTTCTTATAAGGTAATTTGGTAAGAAAACTATTTTCAAAGGGAGAATGGTGAATTAAAGATATCAGGAGATAATTTTCTTCATGGGATTCTTTAAGTTATCCACGATCTCAACATTTCATTATCAATTACTCGCAGTTTCAAAACATGATTAGCTATATTCTCTACATTGATATGGAAGTCAATAAAGATACTTTTCAACACAATTTCACCATAATTTCTCAATTCCATACTCTCAGTGCCAGTTGACAAAACTTTCTGAACAGGATAGCAAACTTCAATGCAATCCTTAAGTTTCATAAAACCTGAAAACTTTTTTTCAATATGAATTTGATAGGCCAATACTTCACAACACGAAAAGTGATATGAAGCAAAAAAAAGGTAGAATGCCAACTATGATAAACAGTCTTTATGTATAAACAGCTACTCACCAGCCCCCAAAAAGGCAGTGATGTTCGTGGATACTGCTGTTGTTATCGATCCTAGTGGGGAACCAACACCGAGAGACGAGGCTGGGATTGCCATGGGAACACCTGCGACCGAGGTGATGACCGTAGGGCCTGTTGGAACGACGGGTACTAGGGAAGCAAAAAAAACGAATTATTCCAGTACAGTAAAATTCAACAAGAAATTAACACAAACATATAAACATTAACGAATTAATACCAACATCAAAACAACATAGTGACTTAAAACATTTTTTTCTTAACTGTAATAACAAAAATTTGTTTTTTTAAAATAAAAGAGATTCGTTACAACCGCCTTCGCTTGTGAAGCTAAACTCTAACAACTTGAAAGATTAAATTACCAAAGGATAACAAAACAAAAAATTTGTGAAATCACGGATTTGAAGTTATCTAAAAAATCCGGAACAATGCAATTGCAAGAAAAACAACTGTACATTCAAGGTAAAGTTGTTTAATCCAGGCTTACCTCCTAAGGCAGCGGCTTCTTGTGCCTGAATTTTCGCTGACACAGCCGCTGCTGCCAAAGCTGCAGCAGTAGGTAGTGGACCAGTCGTTGCTGCATTCGCTGGCGGCGTTATCGCCTGAAAATAGTGAACATAGCCTTTAAAAGCTAGTTGTCTCTAGCAAAACGTTTATTTAGATACTCTAATATACATCTGAACGTGAAAGAGCTACATTGCAAAACAAAAATGTAACAAACAAATTAACTGAAGCAAGATGATGAAAAGTCAGAATAATTTACAAAAGAAACAAAGAAACTTCGCAGAAATTTGTTCACAAGCTCTGTTTGATATGAAAAAGAACTGGAAACTACACAGCTGATAAAATTCAAAATGGTAAGGTTTCATATACTTCCGTTAGTTTGTTGTTTGATACCCGTCATGAACAGTTATGAGCAATCACGATAACCAGCTTTATCATTTACTAACAACTACGCTAGTGCAAGACAAAACAAAGAGACATGTGAAAATAGCATATACCATAAGCAAATCAACTCACCCTTCCTACTCTTAGGTACTGCCCACCAAGATCAAAAAGATTCATCGAGGCAATGGCATCTGTTGCTGATTGGTGGGTTTCGTATTCGACAAAACCGTACCCTTTATGCTTACCAGTTACGTTATCTGGGGTTAGGCTGCAGTCCTTTACCCTTCCAAATGCTTCAAATACACTGAAAATATCAAACAATCATCACCTTATTAGAATTAATGTACCACCTTATTAAACAATCATCAACCCTAGTACACCTGATAACAACAAATAACTAATAACAAAGGAATATTTAATTATTTTTAGTTGGTGCGAGCTTATACGAAATTCCATTACCTACAAAAACATTTTCATGTAATATATGTATACTTTTTGACAGTTGCCAAATGGTCACATTAAGCGTTAAACTTTGATTTGCAACTTAGAACCGTCCGATTTTATAATCATAGCGTTCTCAGCGCATTTTATGCAGAAAATGTATGGATGGAATTTAGAATAAGTAAAGCCGCCATGAAAAAAGTAAACCCAATTACGGATACTTCCAAGCAACAGATAAAACTCTATACGAGTAACTTACAGACAACGAGCACTATCATGTTTGCGACCCTCCTATTGTTATTAAACCGAGGCAATAGACTGAATTAACAACGATACGTTTCTAAGCAACTAGGCTTGTCGATTCCTTACAGTCAGCCATTGTATGCAAAGGTATATTATTCAACTACAGCTTAGGTGATGCAAGCAGTATTTGCAACTACAGCAATATTATTTAATAAACCTTTCAGTGGCTGTAGGACACAAAAAAATCAAATAAGGGATGACTTTTGCACATGATTGTAAACCGATACCATTATATTGTTGCAGCGATCACTTGGTGAGAATAGCTAATAAATTAAGATACCTTTTAATATCATTTTCAGTAAGGTCTGGGTGAATCGATGACACATATATCCGAGCATACTGGCGTGCTTCTTCAAGAATCTGTTCAATCCAGGGAGCAGCCTGAGGCACATTACTTGGTCGGCCAACCTTCAACAGAATGAATGTATACAAAATATTCCAAAAGGCCAATCGTCTACTGAACTGTTTACATTGTTTGTAGGTTAAATTCATACTTGAGTTGAATAAAGCACCTTTATTTAGTATTCAAGAGAAAATACGACAAAGTCGATTAATTTGTCTAAATATTTATTGTTAAGTGAAAAAAAAACGTAAATAAAAACAAGAAAACACAAAATAAAAAGAAAGGATCCCGCCGTCTTATTAAGAACAAAACATTTACACTGATCTTCTTTGAATATGTCTTACTTACTTTAAAAATGTAACGAGAAAATATATCGGAACCAAATTTTAATTTCCGCGTTATTTATTTCCACACACCTACACACATATTTCAAAACAAAATTTGGCTTCTTCTGCATTTAATCAATAGATTGAAACTATCGGCCACACAATCTCAATGGTCTTTTAACCTCTTGATTTGTTATCTAGTTAAATAGGAGCAAATCTTGTAAAATTCTGTTCTCGCATACCACCAAAGGTATTCCCAGGATATGGTGGTTCCTTATCAAGACTCACTTGCATTTAATCAATTAGTGTCAGTTCACCATTTGTTATTCTTTTGAAGAAATGCCACAAAGACGCGTTTAAATCAAAATTATATCAGCAGCACTTGGCTTTTTGCTTTGAAATCAAAACAAGAAGACGATTACACTCAAAAACATTTTGTCGACTGAAACAAGATTATTTATTCAATTCGCAAAGCCAATGAACAGCTTAGGCCAACATATTTAGACTCTGTTAACAAAACGATAAAAACCCTGATAACAAAACGGCAGAGCAACATACTTTGGCATTCCTGCCACCCAAAAGAGCTCCATTCATTTGTTCCAACGCCAGCTGTGCAGCCTCTGGTAATTCGTATTCGACGAAAGCAAATCCCTGTAGAAAGAAAGGGAAATTCTGTGATAAATGCAAATAGCAGTTTGCTATAGGGAAACAAATTTGTACCTACAGTGAAACATCCATTAACGGACACTGCTCTACAACGGACACCTATACAACGGACACCTATACAACGGACACCTATACAACGGACAATCACACTGGTCAGAACAATTTCCGTTATATGGAGGATCTACAGTATATCTTTTAAGAGCAACATTCGGTCAGTTTAAGAGCAAGTTTAATTTAACAATGATAGACAGTGCTTTTGAAGAAAGAAGGTGAAATTGGCTCCCTTCCTAGTATAATTTCAAAACCTGTCGAAGAAGTGCATGATCTTAATGCTAACTTTTGAAAATGTATTACTGTAATAAATATAGTTAGATACTGTATTAAGTTATTGCTCTTTAAAAACCGGACAAATTGTCAATTAAATTTTTTAAAAAGCGAAATTTTGAACAGAAATTCATAAAAGAATTAAAAATATGAAAAAGGTAACAAAGCAAAAGCTTAAAAAAGCTTTGTGTCCTGCATTTCATTTCAGTAATTATATTTCATAAAAGCCATTTACACCAATTCACTTACATTATTTGAGAGTACAACTTTGTTTAGGGTATCACGGTTGATTAGAAAAACTGGATTTTCAAATTGTGCTGAGAGTTACGCCAGGTGATGCTGATAAAAAACTATTTAGCGCCAAGATTGCAAGCATTAGAGCCTATAGGAAAGGGGGTGCATTCATGCTTTCTAGTAAGATGTTTGGTTGAACAGGAAAGAGATTAAGAGACGTTGTAAGATGTAAACAAAAGAGCTAGGGATAAAAGAGAAGCAACGCTGTGGGTCAATAAGGTTTTTTGCTCCTTCACTTGAGTGAGGAATTGTGGTATGGCATATCTTTTTTGATTTAATTTTCAGGTATATTGAGATCAATTTCTTTCAGAACCTCATCACCCACATTGCTTTGTTTTCTTCTACATTGTGCAGAAACATCGCAAGGTCCATTTCCGACCATGTTTATCACATTTACAATCTTATTTCTCGTGGGACAGACAACAGTCTAGCATCTTTGTCTATGATTATTGTAATGCATTCACAAACGGAAACCTCATGCGTCTTGAAATATCAAACACTCATTGTAGAAGAAGGTACTTTGTTGACAAAAAACTCTTCAGGTCAGGGCATTGTCGATATGCCCCAAAATCCGGACAAAATAATGAGAAAACTTGTTCTATAAAACGGGCAAATTTCTGGCCTAAGGATACTAAACCCGATTTTTTTTAAACTAATGCTTGTAGGCCGAAATGGCCCAACAGCTAAAGTACCTAACAACTAAGATCAATGTTAGAATACGCTATTTGGTGTATAGATCAGGACGGTTCTAAGTTGCTACTCTTTAAATTCACGTTTAATGCGATCACCAGGCAAAGCAAGTTTTTGGAAAATGGGTCTATTTGGAGAGGCAGGGTGGTTTTAAATCAAGCAGAAACAGCAACAAAACCTATTTGATAACTACGAAGCAGCAATAATATATGAAGGCACAGTATTGACTTGCCTTATGCTTCATCGTTGTTGGGTCCCATGACATGTCTATCTTTTTTATTGGTCCAAATGGAATGAACGAAGAGCGAATGCTATCTTCTTTCAGCTCAAAGTTTATACTGCCAACATATATCCTGGAAGATTTGGCAAAATAAGACTTAATTCATATACAGGATATATAAAATATAAAAACAGATAAAAGTGGTTATCTAAATACAATCTATCAATGCTGTCTAGAATATAAAGAGCCCTTGCCATGGTCCACCTTCTTTTTGCAAAATAAAAAAGCTTTTTTTAATATCTTTTTATGAATCTTTAATTCACTCTTGCAGCCCTCACTAACCAACTTGCATCAGAGCCTATCATGTAAAGTTGTTTATAGACATGTCAAATCACTTACAAATATTTTCAAAGCAATATATATATAATTCATTTCAGTCATCTGGAGACAACACAGTAAAAAGAACTTTCTTTCCTGATAAACACCATGCAGTGTTCAATAAGATATTGACAGTCAAAAGGTGCCTTTTCTGCAGCTGGTTATCCACACTTGAAATTTTGAGGTGATTGGAATCCAGAATTGAGCAGTTTTAAAACAATGCAGCAAAAATAATAAATTTAGCCTTTCAAGATAATAAAGAAACCAAAATTGTTTTGTATTGAATATATGAGCTGATATTGACATTTAATAGTTTGGCGATAGGTCCATATGAACTTAGTTTTCAGTCTGGTTATACAACATTATCATCATCAAGCTTTAGAGATTCTTTACGGTATTCCTTTTCCTAACTTTCCATGCTGCCATCATTATTTAGAATTTGCATACTTGGGCTATGATGGCAACTATTGAAAAAAGTTAGCTGCCAGCATGGCACCTATTTATTTATACAACACCATTAAATTCAAAAAATCACTATCATAGAAATACATGTAATAACTTCATGTAAAACATAACTAGAAATACAAATGCTAATGGCTTCTTACCTGCACATCAGTGCCAATGCTCTCTGCCTTTGTGCATTGGTCTGGAGGGTAGTCATCTGCTCCACTTGCACTACTTTTTGCTTGTTGAGGACCTTTGTAAAAGAAATTAGCGAGAAATTACAATCAAGGAAATTGTTATGTTTTAACTTAAAGGTAATGTGTCCATATAAAGGGACTGCGTATACCCAACTTGTCAAGCCACCCATCAAAATAACAATTTGCGATTGGTTAGTGTTCTTGCAATGCAAAGCACTGCTCACATGAAAAACTGACCTAGCAGCAGGATAAATAAAAAGAGCGACCGTAATGACTGGGGCGATGACACGAAAAATCACATGTTTCTAAAAACCCCTGCAGAGTCGCTTGGTATAGCTGGACACATTACCTTTAAAGGCATTCATGGTAAATAGATCTTCTTTTTAGGGGGCATTTTGGTTTTGGTCTGATCACTGCAGTTTCATGTGATTTCGGCATCTGCTGTTGACATCTTGCAATTGATGGGACCTGTTTTGTTAATCAGTACTAGATGAGTTCATGTGACCAATTCCAGGTCAACCAATAGCAATGCAGCAAGAAAATCATGACTCAGCAGATTTGGTATGTTTGGGTATACCCTCTCTTTTTATCATGACTCAATGCCTTTAACTTCCACTAAATATTTCGAGTTCAATGATTTAACATTTTTTACAAATTTACAGCTTCAATAAACTGGTAGTGGTAGGTTCTTTAGGTTAGAACAACAAAATGGTTCATGTCCATAAGATCTGCTAATTAACTTTGCCAGCAGACAAGAATAGAGACAATAAGAATAAAAGTTGTATCTGCACTCAGTCATTGCACAATTTTCTCTTCACTTACATGCTGTACAGACATTTCCATTGCATATCTCTTGGCCTTAGCCAGAGCTTCCTCTTGTGGTCTTGTTAATTTGGGCAATGCTCTTTTTGCTTCAGATGGCCTTGGCTGCAAGCCACCCGCACCTGGACCAGCAACGATTTGGCCCTTTCCATCATCATACAGTGGCAAATCATCATCTTCCCTCCTTGAAATTTGACCTTAAGGAAAAGAGAATAAAATCAAATGTTTGTTTTTATTTCCGATTCTGAAAGAGTAAAAATAAACATACATAATTTGTAAGGTTTTTCATGAAGTTTTTGGAGAAAAAAATTGTATGCTTGTACCTCATAAATGTTCACAATTCTTTTGAGATCATTTTTCATGAAACCTTACCTCTTGCTTCTTAGATTTTTGAAATACACTGTTTAGATTTTTATACAGACAACAAAATAGGGGAAGTATTGATGGTTGCTTTAAAAGACACTCTGTACTGGAATACTGGTTCAGAATGACTATAAACACACCAATCACAAACCAATCAGTAAATTTGGTACAGTACTGTTATAAATCAACACTGCCACTGTTGTTTCTGCTGAAGTATTCCCTTGAAATACATTCTGTTTTTTTATAAACTATTATCGATACTTAAAACATGAATTTGCAAATTTTTACACTGTCAGATTTGAGAAGATTTAAAAATAAGTTCTTTAATGGAAAATTCATGCACAATTTGAGTAAAATCTTGCTCATCAAATGAAATAAGGAAATCCAAATTGTTCTGTGACATAGCAAATAAATTGGGAGTGGACCCTGGCTGTACAAATAACAAGCATTAATCATACTGAAGGGTTACCAAAGAAAAGAAATCAATTGCTGTATCCACAGGAAAGGCGTTGGTGTTGTGATTTGTACATCACACATGGCAACCTTCTTAGAAAGATATAAAAAAACGTCATTTGGAAAACACTACCCCTACAAATACATAGAGGAATACATCCAGAAGTATATTGTACTTATACAATTGCGACCGGCACAATCAAATTATACTATGAAGTCTCTCGCAAATGACACTCTTTATATTAGTAGGCTTGTTCCATTCTCCACTAAGTGATTTGTCAAACTTACCTTACCTTTGTGAGAACATTGGAATGAAAACATAAGCAAGCAGAGAATTAAGCAATTAATTTGTAAGATTATTATCAAACAAGCCAATGATTTGTCAACTGTTCCTTAACTTAATGACTAAATGCAAAGACTGATGCAAATCTTAGCAATGAACTTTTATAGATAAAATATATTTTGATTTATCGAACTTAACTTAACAGGAAATATGATTTTAAGACTTAAAATTTTTAAATCTGGCTAAGTTGGTAAAAAAATTATAAAATGGGCACATTTAAATGAAGAAGAACATTTAAATGAATCAAATATCTAATAAGAGGATCAAAATGGCAACAAGAAGAAATGTTGACGAGGAGAGAGAAAAATTCCATAATGTTGTTTAACATCAAATTGTTTCTTCTCCGAAATCATCTTGTGGCTCCATTCACTTTTAAGTACCTTTTATACAAAATAAAAAAAGAAATGGTGTTCCCATTAGTATTGCTTGATGAACTAGACATAAAATTAACAAGCTAACAAATAGTTATTTGATTTGCAAAGGGAAAATCATTTCTTGGAAAAACTTTATAAGATTATCTCTAGCATTCCTTATCTCTGAAATAGCAGAATCAACACTAAACCAGCCCTTCCATCATGTTTGCATCTTCTTAACATAATATTAAGAACTTCCAATAAAGAAAAATTGGTAATAAGAAAAAATTAGATAAAATACCTTCAGGGCCAACATCAAACATATTACGGCGTTTTTTCTTTCCTGCTCCATCATCATTCATAATGTCAGTACCTTCAATCTTCTAAAAAGAAGCATACACATAAATATATATATATCATATATTTTATACATTATGTAAAAAATATTTGCAAGGAGAAACAAGAGTGATAGGTGCATGTTATTTTATATCACATGACATAAATTTTTAACAACTTGCAAAAAGCACTGATCAATTGTTTTCATTCTAATGTCTCTAATAGAAGGAGGGAGGTAATAGAAGGGGGGTGTTCATTCTGGCCAATTTCCGATAGGAGGGGGGTTCGAATAGAAGGGGGTGTTCATGTTGGCCAGTTTTCAATAGAAGTGGGTTGCTAATAGAAGGGGGGCCAATTTTCAATAAAATGTCAGCAAATTTCAATAGCAAAGGGGAGCTAAAAGAAGGAGTGGATTTTGGTAAATCTTTTAATTAAAAGGCAGTGGAATTAGTTGGATGGTGACTTTGGTTACTTGATAATGGATAGATGGTTAGAGATAAAGATAGACAAACATAACAAGGGGAATTATGACAATCAAAAAATAGCTACATAACATAACAAGGGGATTTCTCGGATTCGAGCAATTTGTATCTTCAAATTTGGCAAAAATGGATGACAGAATTGGAACCTTCATGTTGAAATAGTCTGTGCCAAAAATTTCAAATTGTTTGGACCGTCAGGCATGCGAATTACCCCATTTTCAAAATTTAGCTTTTACTAAACATTTCAATGGAATTTGTTGCTGTAGTGAATTTTTTTCACTGCAGCCAAAGTCGGCCAAAACAACATGAAATTTTCAGTCCATTTTTGAAAAAGATCCGTAGATAGCGAGATAAAAAATTGATGACGTCAACTTGAATCCATCAATTATTGACAAGTGGAAATTGCGTGTTTTGGTCATGACAGATTTGTAAAATTTAATAGAAGGGGGCCCTAATAAGTGACAGGGGGAGGGCAAATTCTTCTGAAATTAATACACTGGGGCCCATCTATTAGACACACTAAATCAGCATTAGGCATTGTTAATATAAAAGCTGAAATAATTACATTTATGACTGTTCTTTCCATTTGTCAAAACCACATGCCACAACAGATTTTGTGATCAAAATAGCTCGTTTGAGATGAGCTATCTAAAAGGTTACCTTTTACCGAAGGCATGCTTGAAAATAATTTAAAAATTGCTGGGGATTTTTTTCTCTCCTTGCACTTGAAGCAGTGGCAAGGGGAGTCACCCTTCCCACCAATATTCTGGAAGACAATGATCTTTTGTTCTAAAAAAGGGGAGAATGTGACATCATCTTATGAAAATTGGCTTGCCCCTCAATATTTGACCAAGTGTCTACCCCTGATTCATAGTCCACCACTGGTTGATATATTCACTTTCAAAGTGATATTCAACATCATATATACATCATTTGAAAAGCTGTTAATAAACACAAAGCTTATTTGAAAAGCCATTGATAAATAAAACAGCTTTATTCAAAAGCACAGCCAACAAACACTTAGATTTTTTATCTCAACTCAAGGACAGTCTTGCTCAATTACATTATTAGCCTTTGATGCCAGGAATAATATTTTGCAAATTATGTCAGATGTTCATCAGTCTGTTACACACGATATACCTTGAAATTACTAATCTTGAATACAATTGGATTTCTACTTGATATCAAACACTTTCTCGTCTTTTTAAGTAAATTTTGTTCCCTATCTAATCTTTGTTAACTGTTGTTTAATGGATTTTTGTACGAAGGGGGTTTTAAAAATAAAATATAGAAAGAAAATAAAAAAACCGAACGGAACTTCATATTTAACTGGAGAAGTTAGATGGAATGCAAAGGAGTTAGGAAAATTCAAAGCCATGATAAGGATGATTTCTTTAATAAAAATCATTTGTAAGGAAGATAACTATTTCAGTCATTTCTTGGTTAGATAACCAGATTCTAAGGCAACAGACCTAACCTTAGAAAACAATGTTTATAGATGAATCTGTATTTCAAGGAGAATTTGGCAGTAGGCCTATTCCGTTGCCGGTGCAACAGGGATAGTAAGCTCGAGAAGTAAACAAGATGCTTGAATCAAGATGAGTTACCATTGGTATTTCGACCTCCATTTCTCCTGATTTTTACCAAGACACTCGTTGCAACTTCAACTTTATCTGAAAAATAGAATCTCGGAAATCTGGTAAGACCTGATTGTGACCTTCTATCCCCTTCGAGCACACATTGATATTCTCTTTCTGATTTTGAAATTGTTAGGGTCCAGGCCTCTAACGTGCCTTCGCAGAAGTTGAAGACTGGCGTGACGTCAGTAACCCGAGAGCAGAGACAAACTGTAAAATGGGGGCTTTATTCGCCAAAATTAAAATAGAGCAGCAGCCAAGAAATAGGGGCAGCGTAAGCGATTGGCCTGGGACAAGGAGGATTAAGCCTATCTTTTAGCCCCAAAATCCGTAGTTTGCTCCAAGAAAGGATGCGTTTGCTTTAAAAGGCCCTAGGCCAAACTGTGCCTTTTCACGCCTAACAGTTAGAAATACAGTTTCGCAAACTATTTATTATTAACAATTGTAGACGATACAGCACTGTCTTTCGCAAAGACTGCTTGTCTTAATGCCGTTAAATGAAGATGCAATAACAACTTAACTTCAATAGCTTTCACTGTTTAGCCTTGCCTCTTGTCCAGAAGCTTATTTATAAACCCAATATTTATAAATTCAAAGTGGTTTAAACAACACATACTACGAGGATTGGGAATATACTTACGCGAATGTTGATGCCTAGTAAAGGCAAGCTTAAGGAAAGAGTCAAACTCAAGCTGTGCTTTGGCAAATTGATAAAACTTAAGTTGTACATAGTTAGGCTGTCCAGAATGCTCCAACTGACGATAAACACCTTTTGAACGAAACAAAAGTGAATTAAAGGAGGAACATTTTCTCTAAAGCAACTCTCCTCAATTAGCATTATCAAAAATCCACAATCCACATATGGGGTTTAATCAAAAATTCACAAAAGGTGAATTGTTTTGTTTTAGAGCGTGTTCTTTCAAAAGTTCAGTTTCCCCAAGAGTGGCTCAACAGACAACCGACAAATTTCAGTAGATGTGCACGAGAAGCAGTAAAGAATCGGTATTGGCTTGTCCGACCGAGACATCCAAAATGAGTCCGAAATACGCTCAAATGCTTTCAAAGATTTCAGCTCGTGTTAGTTTTTTCGTATTAGATAATTGAGACTGTCTTCTAACGCTCTACATGAACAAGGTGAGGAAGGGTATAGTTAAGGGTACTTAGGAATTCAAACTATTGTAGGGACACAGCGGTGTAGGTACTAGGTAGGAATCTTAAAGTGGGTTCAGAAATTGATGATAGTAGATTATGACCTATCAGCCATATTATGGTCAATAATCAGGCTGTTTTGGGGGGGCTGGATGTGTGATACCCCCTTAAAAAAGGATTCCACTTAAATAAAGTGGAGTTTTTAGCCATCTAGGACTGCTTCATCGAAGACATGTTAATAGAGGAGGTTTGCCTTCTGGTAGGCATTTGGGACTTAGACACCCTTCGTGAACACGCTTTTGATGTATAGAACAGGACGATTCTAAGTTGCTACTCCGAGTTTCATGCTTAATGCGATCAGCAGGCAACTGTGTACAGCTGAGCCTATAAACAGCAACGAGTACTTTATGACCGACAGGCTCGTAAACAATTATTTTCCTTTTCTGTTTGAATACTATGCCCCTATAGCTATCGTCGTCCCTGTGTATGCAATTGTTGTGTCTGTGCTCTAGTTTTCGAGAAGCTAAGGTTAGCGCCAGACAAAACCCTTCATACAAAAGACCTATTTTCAAAAGACTTGAATAAATGTAACTCAATCAACTTGTTCTTTTTGCAAGTGATATGAAGATTTTTCTGTTAAATTCAGTTTGATAAAATATTTACCTTCAAAAGGAAAGCCGTATTCAGGGAGGGATTTAGATAACAATGATTGGGGGAAGGGGAGTGGTGTTAGACACTAATTGGATTTTGGTGCCACAACCTTCAGGTCACTGGAAATTGATGGAAACGCCTATTTTTTAAAATATGGTTTTTAACTCTAAGGTAAAGACGATAAGAAGCAGTGGCGTAGCCAGGTCTGGAAGATTGGAGGGGCAAAAAGGAGGATATTTTTGCTACCACGCCCTGCAGATTAGTGTAAATACAGTACATTTCAGAATATTTCTCACAGTCATTTGCTTGCATTTTTTAAAAACTTTTATATTGTCTGAAATATAAACTTTTTCCTAGGGTACTAATTTTATTGCAGATTTGCACTTTCTCAGAAACCAACCGCCCCCTTTGCCCCCTCGCTACGCTACTGATAATAAGATAAAAAAGGAAAATCTTAGCATTACTTTGTTACTGCTGACTACCAAGAAATTACTTTACCGAATGGAAAAAATATGGGGGTGTCGCACCTCCCCACACCCCTCGCTGATTCCGTCCCTGACCGTATTTAAGACATGTACTGGTACTAAACAGGCTCTATTTAGCAGGGCATGGTAAGCACTGGCAGGCACCGCGGAGAAGGAGGTTGGGGTGGGGCTGGGGTGCTAAAGCCTGCTACATTTCGCAGAAGATGCAAAAAATTGAGAAGTGAACCACCAATCTCTTTTTATTCGGTTTTAGCCCCTTCCCCTACCTCTTTAGCCTCCTCCACTCTCCGCTGTGCCTGACTGGTGGTAGGTAGTTTCCTAACAGGACATATATGATCAATACAACAGCAAGTAGTGTACCGCACTGCTATGAAATTATTTATCGAAAGAAGATTGAAAATACCCTGGAACGGCTTATTGTAATTTGCGAAATTTCGTTACATGAAATCCACCTTTTATACCTGAAATCGAAGCATAAACCAATTGAAAGTGATATATAAACCTTACATTCCTTGTCTACCATCATAAGAACGCATATTTATTGCATTAAAGCGACATGTTTCTTCTCAGTCTCCAGCGGTAGAAGCCATGCTTTCCGAGCCCGTCCCAAAGAAGACGGGGGTTTAGTACATAGTATCTGGTTAGCGAGACACAATGTCAATGCCGCTGTGACTGCAACAGGGGAAACAAAGTGTAATGAACAATTAGGCTGTCATTTGCGAATACAAACTTTCAATCGTTCCAAAATTATCAACAAAGTATTTACGAGAGGTCTGTCCAAAATGAATTTTTGCAGTGGAAAACAGCTTAAGTCATATTGTATGCTTATTTTAGTTAGAATTAGGATCCAAAAGATTACCATCATCCACGGGAGAATCAAATATAGCAAAATCCTCGCTTTAAACTGCGTTTTAAAAAATTAGTAATTTGCGAAATTTCGCAAAATACAGTTTTTTTACAACTACTCAAATGGGGCCGTATCAACATAAATCACGTCAGTAGGGTATGATGTGTCTACAAAATGAAGGAACAAGTCGCCATTGCCATTAACAATGTATGCCCTGTTGCTGTTTAGTCCTGCTTTAGAGATTTTAGGTATGACTCTCGGCCCTTAGGAAATCGACCAAATTTTCATGTGATAAAGATCATATCAGTTCGGAAAAGAATAGAAAACGACTTTACGATCAAAAGGGAAAACAATTACAGCAAAATCCTCGCTTTAAACTGCGTTTTAAAAAATTAGTAATTTGCGAAATTTCGCAAAATACAGTTTTCTTACAATTGGTCAAATGGGGCCCTATCCTATAAAAGACTTTTTCCCTCATTTTGTTTACACATCATACCCTACCGACGTGATTTATGTTGATAGGGCCACATTTGAGTAGTTGTAAAAAAACTGTATTTTGCGAAATTTCGCAAATTACTAATTTTTTAAAACGCAGTCTAAAGCAAGGATTTTGCTGTAATTGTGTTCCCTTTTGATCGTAAAGTCGTTTTCTATTTTTTTCCGAAATGATGTGACCTTTATCACATGAAAATTTGGTCGATTTCTTAAGGGCCGAGAGTCGAACCTAAAATCTCTAAAGCAGGACTAAACAGCAACAGGGCATACATTGTTAATGGCAATGGCGACTTGTTCCTTCATTTTGTAGACACATCATACCCTACTGACGTGATTTATGTCGATACGGCCCCATTTGAGAAGTTGTAAAAAAACTGTATTTGCGAAATTTCGCAAATTACTAATTTTTTAAAACGCAGTCTAAAGCAAGGATTTTGCTGTAATTGTGTTCTCTTTTGATCGTAAAGTCGTTTTCTATTCTTTTCCGAAATGATGTGACCTTTATCACATGAAAATTTGGTCGATTTCTTAAGGGCCGAGAGTCGAACCTAAAATCTCTAAAGCAGGACTAAACAGCAACAGGGCATACATTGTTAATGGCAATGGCGACTTGTTCCTTCATTTTGTAGACACATCATACCCTACTGACGTGATTTATGTCGATACGGCCCCATTTGAGAAGTTGTAAAAAAACTGTATTTTGCGAAATTTCGCAAATTACTAATTTTTTAAAACGCAGTTTAAAGCGAGGACTTTGCTATATTTGATTCTCCCGTGGATCATGGTAATCTTTTGGATCCTAATTCTAACTAAAATAAGCATACAATATGACTTAAGCTGTTTTCCACTGCAAAAATTTATTTTGGACAGACCTCTCGTAAATACTTTGTTGATAATTTTGGAACGATTGAAAGGTTGCATTCGCAAATGACAGTCTAATTGTTCATTACACTTTGTCTCCTCTGTTGCAGTCACAGCGGCATTGACGTTGTGTCTCGCTAACCAGATACTATGTACTAGACCCCCGTCTTCTTTGGGACGGGCTCGGAAAGCATGGCTTCTACCGCTGGAGACTGAGAAGAAACATGTCGCTTTAATGCAATAAATATGCGTTCTTATGATGGTAGACAAGGAATGTAAGGTTTATATATCACTTTCAATTGGTTTATGCTTCGATTTCAGGTATAAAAGGTGGATTTCATGTAACGAAATTTCGTACGAAATTTCGGCGAAATTTCGCAAATTACAATAAGCCGATTGTGTACTTGTACCAAATTTCATGCTATTATTATAACATGCACAATTTTACTGCTATGCGTCTGCACTATCAGGAAACTCGAGAAAGCAATTTGTTTGACAAAACGAAAAGTTTCCAAAGCCATAACTCTTTGCTTATAGGACAGATCACATTGCTCCTTTAAATTTTTTTGCTCAGTTTTCCATTTTCTTTTCGATAGTATCATCAGATTTGAAAAATTCGAAAGTTGAAATTTTGCTGACAGTGCATATTTCATGCTTCCGGAAACGCAACTTCCGGTCATTTGCCAGAAT